>JAAAKM020000498.1:7356267-7367918 GCA_010016025.2 Alatinidae sp. Z8VKAUB7J3
TATTATTATGTTTTAACGTTATCCATCCATGCAAAAGCATCAATAAGATTTAGATATCATAGTTTTGAGAATCAGAGTATGTTAAGTAGCTATTTAAAGAGAAAGTTCTATGGTGCATGATGTGTTGTTATAGTTAAGGATTATTGTGTTCTGTGCGTCTTCTTTTTAGCAAGAAATTCTATATGTTTATTCCAGTGGTTTTAGCTTTGAATGTTTCTCAGGTGGTTATTCACAAACGATATGACCTAGAATATTAGATTTATAGAATCCACAATTACGATGCTAGTTACTGCCTTGAATATCTCACAAAAACAAGCATCTGACCAAGAAGACCTTCTTAATCTTCTATTGCTTACCTAGACAGTCAGTAGCTTGAAGGAAACCTAAATTCAATCTTAATGATTGGAGCTCGTGGGTGTTGTTCTCCCTTGGGTGTTTTTCAGCCTATGCACCATCCCTTGAGCAGTTAAAAATATGTCCATCCAATTCCTTTAACCGTCTTGTGATCTTGATATTGATTGATTAGTTTGACATGTAGTTGCTTTTATTTATTCGGTTGTTGTTTTCTATAGAGTGAAAGAGTCAACACATTTGGTATTCTTCCCTATACATTTTTTATTATAGTTATCAATGGATTGTTATAATACCTAACGTTTTGGTTCTCTCTGTTTATATTTACTACCTCGTAGTAACCTGAACTTTTAGTAACTGAAACAACTTTGCCATTTTCTTTGAACCTTAACTAACACCTTTCTCATAACTTGAATCCCAGTTTGGGCGAACATTTGTTTCCTTGAACCATTTTATTGATTTCTTGGGGGTTCCAGTTGTAGAGAGTATACTTTACTACTAGTAATGTAGTTGAAATCTATGCAGTACTTGTGATGATTTAATATCAACTCAACCATTACATGATTCCAATCTTTAACACCCCATGACAGAAAGGATATCATAAAAAGTCATGCAGATTATCCAGACTGGAGTTTAATAATTGACAGTAATATAAACCATTGACTAAACAATTTTTGCTCATTTTTGTTCTAATAAACCCTTGTAATTTACATTAGCAACAAGCACCAAAAGAAGTTGCAAGTGTTGAACCCACTGAGAAGGAAGAAGAGAAACCACCTGTTGGTTTACCACCTAAGCCAGCAACGGTGCCTTTATCACCGTCACAGAATTTCCCAGGAGCTCTTGTAGAGGCCAAGAAAGAAGCTGATAAAGCAGAAGCAAAGGATGAAGAAAAAGATATAGGAAAACCTGTAGAGGAAGTGAAAGAAACTGAAGGGCCCAAAGTACCACAAATGCCCCAAAATCCAAAACAAAAGGAACCCGAGAAGCAACCACCAGAAAAGACAGGTGAAGAGAAAACGAAACAAAAGTGGCCAAAGATGCCCCACGAAGGCTTAAAGGAACAAAAGAATGGACCCCCGAAGAAGCAACCGGTAGAAACCGAAAAAGAAGTCCCTGAAAAAGAAGTCCCGGAAAAAGAGGTCCCTGAAAAAGAGGTGCCAGAAAAAGAAGTCCCTGAAAAAGTGCTTCCGGAAAAAGTGCAACTGGTTAGTTGCGTTATTTTGTCATTGACGTACAAAATACGTAAACTGTTTAGTTGTGTTCATTTGTGATTTCTGTACAAAATACGTAACCAGTATTGCTGCGTTAGCGTCTGTTTTCTGCCTTATAGGGATTAGGACTGTTACAACATGTTACCCATAATGTTAAAGGGATACACTGAGTATTCTGATATCAAATATACGTTTTATTAGGCCCGGAGCTGAATAGGGCCTGCGTAGATCATTTCCCCCTAGACATACGCCTATATATAATGAATTTTGGGCCCTTTTGGAAGTCAAAATTAGAAGTTTTGAAGTATACTGAAGTAGCAAATTTTTTAGCAAAATGTTTCCTTTCCGTTGTCTCCCACCCCGGCCAGATGAAAGATTAGCCCACTTCGTTCAGTATTATACCATCCCGATATTTAATGGCCAGGGACTCTCTTTCTTTTCGGGCAAAGACCGTTAACTTTTAAAGAAGAGACCTTACAATATATGAGATATCTTGACATTAATCAAAAGACGAAAGAAGTTATACCGAACATGTGACAGAGGAGAGACACATTTTCTTTAAAATGTCTACCCATAACTTTTGTGTGAAAAATCTCTACTTCTGAATGACTTTAAAAGAATACTCAGGTTCGTACTACATTGCCAAGCTTGCATTTGAATGTCAAATATACGTCGAATTCACGTCACCTTTTACGTTGAATCGACATTTCTGCTTATGTCGCAGATGGACGCTGGCACGTTTTAACGCTGATCCAATACGTGACTAAACCAGAAATCCTTGTTAGTGCAGAATGACCTTGGTTACGTGGTGGCAACGCCATGATTCATAGAATGATGCTGCAAAGAGAGATGTATTAAAGATTTTTGATAGTTCAAATTACGTTACAGGTACATTTGGTCGAGAGAATCGTTTGACAGGTGACGTCTTGCAACGTGTGGAATATTTTATGTAACTTGTAGAAAATACTGTGCTGAGTTTGTCGCTCCTCACGAGTAACCAAGACCAGTTTAGCTTTGAGTTTAGTAGCATTGTATCTCAGTAAGACCCAAGTTAAGGCAGTGACGACGGCTTGAGGTCGATTCGACGTCGGTACAACAACCAACACTCTGGTTCAAATAAATACGTCGGGCAGACGTCGATCCCACGTCAGCTCTACACACAGCATAAGTTCGACCCAATATCAACATCGAAATTGCGTAGGATGTGCACCGGATAATTTGTTCCTTGGATAACTTGTTCGCTGGATAATTTCTTTGCTGGATAATTTGTTCGCTGGATAATTTGTTCGCTGGATAATTTGTTCGCTGGATAATTTGTTCGCTGGATAATTTGTTCGCTAGATAATTTGTTCGCTGGGTAATTTGTTCGCTGATTCTCAGTACGTGAACGCAATTAATTACTTCTGCGTTAGGCAACTCTGCAACATTAAGGCAACTCGAACATCAAATCTGCTCATCTTCCCCGCTTTGGCATTAACTTAAAGCAAGACCATAAGCAAATTGACAAATTTAGAAGATGAACTATCACACATGCAAGGCAGGCGGAGTCTACTTGTGCAAAATCTTTGTCCCTTTCTCCAACTTCATTATCCAGATAAACGTTCATTACTTAAAACTTAATGAAACCCAATTCTACCTGCATGCAATTTTTGCGGACCAGTCGAACGCACTAGACAATATGTTTTCTTAACCAATCTTGAAAATAAATGACTCTCCCGTTGTTTATTAATCCATAATTTATTGCTTACGTCAGAATAAATTATGTCAGAGCCATATTTACTCACAAACGAATTGTCTTAATATAATTGCCTGAGGTTTGTCTAGAGGTTATATTCAAGCCACTGTACACTTGTAATTCCATTGTTTGATATTCCGCGGGGCTGGACTTCTTCATATCCATTTCTCGCCAGCAGAAATGTATACAGTAAAACTCGCTTACAGTGTTAGCGTTTCCATAGTAACGTGGAATGTTGATAAACAAGTGCTTGTTTATGATACAGATCATGTAAATGACCTGAAAAACTGAAAGTACGGTTTATGAGTGAAATATCAACAAGGAAACTATGGTATCGACAGATTTTCGTTCTTTTTCAAGACTACGTCAGCTCTACTAAGACCTTGACTTACAAGGGCGAATTAACCCACGGTTACAAGGGCGAATTAACCGACGCACCAATGCAAGAACCACCTCATCCCCTTACATAAATTGCTACTACGCACGCGAAACTCGGGACACAAGATCATGCAGGCAGCAGACTACACAATAATCAATGAGTGAATCAATCTGTCTAATGACCTAAAAGCATGACATTAGACTGTTGGCACAACCCCTATGTCTTGTACCAAGTCCAACTTGTGGTATTAACTATTGTGGCAACTGATTTGTTTCTCCTGTATTCTCCTGTTGATTCGGAGCCACACTAATGCCCAGCGCCCACTTGTACCCTAACTACAAACTATCCTCCCGTAAACCTCAATTGCTGCCATACGTATTCACATGCAAAACATGCTGGAATTTCGGTGATGAGACATATAGAAATAGCCTATATTAGACTTATGGACCTCCAAGGAGCAAACAAGCATCGTTCTGGATCTCGCTACGGGCTAAACTTGAGCAGAATAGGCACGCCCATTTCCTGAATTTAGGACATACTACTTTAACTAGCATTAGAATAACAGATTACCAAGATTAAACTTGATTAGAAGCAATATCAAGTATTTCTAGAAGCACCAATGTCTATGTACAATTTCAGTGTGATAAACACACCAATATTCAGAAAATACACGGAGTTCTAAACATTATCCACCGTCCAGGCATTATCCTCAAAGAATAATATTAAGGCGGACATGAGAAAATATTCGTGACTAAGCGCCAGAAGTATTGTGGGAATGCTTACTAATGCTACGGCAGTCATGATAATGAACTATATATATAATAAAAATTTTAAGGGTTAAATCAAAGCTTCACCCATACCTCTACCTTACAAATATCTTTCCTGCAATAAAATCATGTATTTTGGCACAGAGGTAGCGCTAATATACTTAGCGCGAGAGATCCCGGATTTGGTCCCTCCAAACACTACCTTAATAATGTTTTTTTATTCATAAATCTGTATGCTTCGGTAGCAAAGTCGCAGCAATATGATTTACGATATATAGTTGATGTTTCAGAAAAGAAAAATTATAGACTTGAAGGCCATGCACATAATGTTTGCAAATAACATGTAACGACAATCGTGGACAAAACTGGTTGAGAATTAGGATGTACCCCTTCCATCATTTTCAAAACAGTCGTTTCAAAGATCTATGTTCCATAGCCCCATAATACCCCAAGGAAATGTGCAGGCGCAACGAAATTGCAGGAGTGAAAGCGTCTGTTACGTGGCAACTGTTGTGATGTATTTTTAATATTTGACTCCAATTTCATTAAACAATTCTTAACAGTTTTGTCCAACGCTGTAGATGTCCTATCACAACTTCGTGAGCTCCTTAAATGCTTGAGTACCTAAACTTTCTTAGCCTAAATATCACCTACAAACGCAAGGATCAGACACTTAAAAAAGGGTTTCGACGTAGTTAGTTTGTAAACCTAATACAATTTAGCGTTAAAAATTGGGTATTCCCCTTTTCTCCTTTTGACCCATGGTCCATTAGCAGAACAACAAAGCAAAAGCATCTTTAGTGAAGCTATCAAGCTATGTATTCACGTAGGGAATCGCCACTAGGTGTTGCAGAGGGAATAGAGGATTACAATAATTCAACCATAGAAGCGCCTATTTTGATCTGATACAGTATATCTGATGCACAAAAAACGTGTATTGGACACACTATACAGGTGTCACAGCTGGACGATAAGATGTCGAATCTTATCAGATCAGCTTTCTACATTTATATTTTCGTTCTTTTCTAGTCAGAGTTTTGAATATTTTCCAGAAACTATAGCATGCACCTTGTGTTACAGTTCTCTACTAGTAAAAATTTTCGCCAGACACTAATCATGCCATGCGGTTCTAAAGCCTTTCAAATTACGCAAATTTAAAGCTTTGAACTTAAAGGCAACTATTTTTAAAAATGTGAAGGCTAATTTTTCTCTGTATGACCTTTTTCTTCGTCGTGTGCACCAGGAAAATTATTTCTTGGAGTTGCCTTGCAAACGAGGCTCAATTGGCGCTCATTTATTCCTCTCCACGTGACCCCGTGATTTGCCGATCGCCATTTGAATGAGCTCCAGCAAGTAAACAAACGATCACCCGAGCAGATCTGTCTCTATAGTGACAGGCATCTGCCACTTCCAATCAACACAAGTAGCTGAAGATGCAGAGGTCACGGAGTTGAGTTCCAAGACAGTAATCACTGCAAAACGATTTTGACTTAAAGGGTTTTTCATCATTGTGATTTATGCAATCTGATCGATAGATGGAAATTTTTTCAAGAGTTGACGAGGTCAAACTCACCTGCGCCTCAAGAGGAATTCATTAATCGCTAACAAAATGAATTGAAAGTTGTGGGAAATGGTGAGGTTGATTGATACTCGCTTTATTGTTGTTTGAAAACCTTGATTAGTACCTTGGGGATTTGATAGAGTAACTCAAACATTTTCCTTTTAGTTAATTGTTCTCCTGCACGATTTCTCTAATGAATCTATCTTACAGACCCATGGCTGCCGATAAGGTGGTTGAAACTTCGTTGGATACGATATTCTGAATATGTTTCTCTAATTTGTTGCTTGTAATGTTTGTCTTCACAGCAATAAAGTATCCTCATATAATTGGCAATGAGAGCAAAGATTGTGCGATATTCAGTAGAATTAATTGTCATCCACACTTTTAATTTAAAGTATCATTTAGATGGCTAAGTGATCAGTCAGGTACCATGGAAAGGTTTCCATACCTGCTCATGCTCAAAATCGGACAACGCACACTGAAACTTAGCGGTTCCTTCCTAGAAGGTATGGTGGATCGTGCCTAATCGTAGATAACAACTTATCATGATAAACGAGACTCCTCTGATATTTTATTTCGTAAGAGGGGAAACGTATACAGAAATAGAAGACATCCTAAACGTTGTAGATAGAATAGCCTAACTACACCGCTCGGTGATCGCTTAACAGCTAAACCCTCGCTTTACTGTGCTAATACCCTTTCAGCAAGAGGTATCAATTATTCTTTGCAGGTAAATATTCTGATATGATTCTGTAACTATTTCCTTCTACCCGTGGGAGCAGAGGCATATGGAGAAATGGCACACTTTCGGCATATTATTCAAAGAGTTACTACTTACACGTAATCAAACTATTAACGAGATGACTTATCACAGACCATCTACAGCAAAATTAAATATGATAAAAGATCAGCTTAAAGCACTCAATGACTGGAAAACCTATTGTTTTTGGCTGCGGTTGCTTGTTTGTCTTGAAGATTAAACCGCGTAAAACCTGTCATCGAAAATTCTGACATTAGACTTTCACCGCCATTGAAATCTAAAACTGTTTTGTCTTCAAAATAGCACTTTTGTCTATTGCTTTGTCACATTGTTTGTAATCACAAGTAACAAAACCGTTCAAACATTGAAATTGAAGTTTGTAAACTATTCTGCGCTGATGATAATCGTTCCATGAAGGATATGCGTGTTAGCATAAATTATAACCCAAACATTATGGTAGTCATGAAACATCAGTGACGGTCAGCGAGCTCAAAACTTTCACCACAGTTTACATAGGGTGGTGGGTGTAATAGAATATGGAATGCCTCTACTGTTCATTTCAATTAGGGTAGTTTCAATTTCGGCCAACACGGAGCCTCTTGAGGAGATACTGTGCAAGCACCTAGTCTTAGGAGAGATAAATTACCATTTCAGATCTTCAACTAATTTTTGTGAGTACCAAATCAAATATCCAAATCTACCTTTGAGCTATGTAGAAGCTTATATAGGTATTATTACATCAAATAATTTTCAACCTTGTATCAGATGCACCCTATACTGTTGATCACATCCTGCCTCTCCTGAAAAACGATGGCTTGCCCAGAATTAAATTCTAGGGTAATTTTGAGGGCACATTAATGTCTTCATTGATGAAGACTAGTGATAATGGGACAGCACAAGTGTAAGAAAACATTAATGTATGTAAGTGCATAGATTACTCTTTTACTTTTCATATTTTTTTCTCGTCTATTTTCATACACCCCTTATTCTTCTCAGGCACCTGCTTAGGTCTTTTATATTATATGTATATGATCACGTTGGTCTCTTCCTTTGTCTCCTTCCATTTTACACTAAACACTTTATTGTAAGAGTAATGATCAACAAATAATCCAAGATGACTATCATGATGTTAAAGTTCTTGAAATTTGATGACTATGAAAAGCATTGTATTTTAAAACACGCTGTTTAGCATCCTTCCACTGGACCTTGAATCAGACAGTCAGTTGTAAATGCAATAAAATTTTGATTTGTGTAATGTAGCATGGTTGTGTTGTATCACTTAATACATTTGTAGCAGAGATTAAGCTAATGACCAAGGATTTGTGAAAGCCCATTGAAATTCTAGCAGACCAGTGAAGAAAATATAGAGAAACACCAGCACCTTATGTCTGTAGAAATTTGTGCAGTTCTAAGCAACTCATTTAGAGCATTCTTTGTACAAATGTAAAATGATTTTCTGATAAATGAGGGGTGATAATCTCTAACTTTAACAGATAAGAAAAGGATTCTTGGAATCTGTCAGTGCTGTTTTCTAAAGGTTGGTTTTCATTTCAGTTTAACATGCTTCCACAGAGGCTGAAAACTGTATCAGCACATAAATTGTCTGAAGCATTATCATCTTTATTCCTTATTTGAAAGTCTGGTTTGAAATGGTCATTTTAATAAAGGCACCATTAACCCAAAATTTACTCATTTGAAACCCATGCTGTAGGGGTACAAACTGCTGCCATCTCTAGACTACATCAAAATGAGCCATAAACTGGTGTAAAACATATGGCTATAAACTCTGCTCGGCAATTCTAAAAACAGAGGCTGACACACAGTCCCAATATGAACAGTTTTCCAGATCTAAAGATGTGAAATACAAGAAATAGTCGATATATATTTTGGAATATTTTGACACATTCATTCTGTCATTCTCAACAGGGAATTTGTCGAAACTGAATGCTTTATACATATTCTTAAATGTACAGTAACATTTTCTCCTGGCATGGTACTTGAGATAAGTCAAGTTGTACATGGGACAGCAAGATTCAATCTACAGGAGTTTACGTAATATTTAAAGAAATAATAATAATAACCTTATTGCATATAGAGTGCAAAAAAAAAAGCAAAAGATTTTGATCTAATTAGCTGCAATGCTGAAATGTAAACACTTGATCACTTGGATATGTTTGCAATTTAGGATGATATCAGCTGTCATGGTTCTGATGGATAGTTTGCTTGCTCCTGAAGGGCCATTGGTGACAACAAGAAGGTGCTCTAAGCTAGGCTGTCCTCTAAGCCCCAACAGAAATGTCCCTTATATGTATGGGCACCACACTAGCCCCTAGCAAGGGGAGTACAAGGCATAAAACCTGATAAAAATGGTTGCTATAAGGACCATATAAACAGGCAACTTAGATAAAATTTATAATTCATAAAGTTTGGAAAGTTCCAATTTAAGATTTTAAACAGATTTCAATCAAGTCCTTCTACCAAGTTCCTCTGTGAGGGCACACCCTTATGTATGCAGTCTCTTTTATTTCAGGTGCATAAAAGGTATCTTTCATCATCAATGGGAATACAACAACTTCAGAAGAAAGGGATGTGTTTGGTTACATTTTGAGAAACTGAATTATGTTAAGCAAACAAACTCCAGATATTTTGTCACATTTGCCTCCATTGACTTCCACCAAGGTAGGTAGATATTTAAACTTTACTGTATTGCACTGTATTTAAGCACACTGGCTTAAAACTGAATGTGTTGTTTTTCTTAATGTAAAGAATGCTTCTATTTATAAGCCAGTGGATTATACAGATCTTTGACATAAAGACTCAGTGTGAAGGTCATGGGTGAAAAACAATTCCATGATCTTTGACATATAACCCAATAAGTTGCTCTAACTTTTACAAATAAATACAAATTGAGAGTTTGTTGTCAGATATTTTGTTAACAGATTATAGTTTGAAAATTTTATTTGAAATCTTAATGAATAAATTATTTGTTCTTCTATTAAAATATGCTCTTCTTTGTAGTTTTGCTGGGCCTGTAATGGGGTATATCCATAAAGCCATCCACTCCTGAGAGGTGGCCGTACTGGGTGATTGAGCCTCTCTCAAGGCTTCCTTCTCTGCCCAGCATCCAACATCAAGGGATATTGCCCTTGGGTGCCTCAGCTGTCCTTTATTTATAACTTAGCCTATTTGTTGGTGTTTCTGTTTATTTTGGGTGCTTTCAAAATAAGGCTTATTTCTCACAAGGATTCTATGATTGAGATATTGCAAACATAGATGTGATTTTTATTGTAGCATAGGACACTTATAGAACAAGTGACCTTCCAAAAGGCAGTAATAACAATTTGGGGAAATGTACCCTGTCTGATTAGAACAGAAGGAAAGTCAACAGAGGCAGATCCAGGGAAGGGGCTGCCCAGGTCATGCCCCCTACCATGGATCCTCCAGGAATCTTGCCATTTCATTCTGACTGAAACTGGCTGAAAGTATAGTTTGGTTTGTTCTAGCATGCTTATTAATGACATTTACACTTTGAAAATGGTAATTGAGAGAGCATGACATATAATAATCAATGCAACCTACCTTATTGACTGCTGAAGTGGGAAATCAGTCCCTTTAAAATTGCCTCCCCTCACCCATGATCGGTTGCTTGATCTGCAACTTAAAGTGAACTATCCCACATGAATGATGGTAGCTTATACAATCTGTTGCACAGAAGTGGCATGGAGCATCCAAGAGATTCTTCAGGGGGGTCCAAGTACCACATACTACAATTTTTGGTGCCACACCCTTTACCGTTTTGCCACACCATTCCAAGCTTCTTAAATTTACATACAATACTTTCAAAATATTAAGTAAGCCAGATGTATACCAACGGGATCTGCCAAGTAACCCAGTAGCATTACAAACAAACATAGTATGACTCAAAATAAAGTTTAGAAGATTCTTTGATCACAAACTTGACACTACAACTGAGTAACAGTGAAACATCTCAAGTAATATCTCAGTTTTTGGATAATTAAAAGATCGAAAAATAAGTAGAAATATAATTTTTTGAGGGGGCACAAGTTTGATTTCGATATTTTAAGGGGGCTAGGCCTGCCTAGTACACAGTCCTGTTTATACGCACCTAATTGATCAAATTTTGATATTGTGTTCTGTTGAAGTTTATAGATCTCTTGGGTATCTACCATGTACCTCTCCATCCATACCCTGCCTCTGCTTATATTTCATACACAAAGTAGATGGAGTGAAAGTTGTTGTGTTTTTATATGGCTTTATTTTTGGACACTTGTGAAGGATTCAATTGTGGTGTTATTGATCAGATTTATTGAAGTGGTCAATAATAGCATTTTACAAGTAGTAGGTGTCAATCTAATACAAAATGAAATTGTTAAAAAAGGATTGATTTAGCAAACTGGGTTTAATATTGAATAGAGGTAATATCACTGAATGGATCCTTTTCCACTATCATTCATGTTAGTATCCACTGTGTTTTGACCATCTTAGCATCATTCAGTGAGTCGAGAATAGAGTTATCGGAGTTAAACTTGTCTTCACGTTTAGCTTAAGTACAAGCTTGATTGCACTTTGGTCATCTTGTCATACTTTATGACCAGTCTCTTCTTTTCTCAGAAACATTTGTGTGTGTGAAACAAATCTTCGTATGTGTTTATTCTTTACTTATCTTTAAGTTACCATCTCTAACTTACGAATGTAACAGCCAATAAGTTGCTTTTCAATCTTAACACGCAATGGTCCATTGGCCATTAGCAAAATCAGATGCGGGGAATTAAAGCACCTTACACTCCTAGGAAATGTATAGTAGACATTACTTGTCTGGTCTCACCTACAGGGGAAAGGAATGCACATCATGTCCATAATCAC
>JAAAKM020000498.1:7369620-7383613 GCA_010016025.2 Alatinidae sp. Z8VKAUB7J3
AACGAAATAGTATGAAACACGAAGTTTTACGACTTCTGAAGATCTGTTCTACGACGTCTAAAGATCTGTTCTACGACGTCTGAAGAGACTGAAGTAGTGGCTTTCTCGTCGTGTTCAAGTACAATGCAGTAGATATTTCCTCGTATTGAAACAAGGTCAGTCCTTAGCTGGTTGTAACTCGGACGAAACGTGGGTCACAATATCCTCACTTCTGGAAACTTAATCCCAAACTCATAACAACGAAATAGTATGAAACACGAAGTTTTACGACTTCTGAAGATCTGTTCTACGACGTCTAAAGATCTGTTCTACGACTTCTGAAGATCTGTTCTATGACGTCTTAAAATGTGTTGTTACGACGTCTAAAGGTTTGTTCTACGACGTCTGAAGATCTGTTCTACGACGTCTTAAGATCTGTTCTACGACGTTTGAAGATCTGTTCTATGACGTTTGAAGATCTATTCTACGGCGTCTAACGATCTGTTCTACGACGTCTTAAGATGTGTTGTTACGACGTCTGAAGGTCTGTTCCACGACGTCTTAAGATCTGTTCTACGACGTCTGAAGATCTGTTCTACGACGTCTGAAGATCTATTCTACGGCGTCTAACGATCTGTTCTACGACGTCTGAAGATGTGTTGTTACGACATCTGAAGGTCTGTTCTACGACGTTTTAAGATCTGTTCCACGACGTTTGAAGATCTGTTCTACGACTTCTGAAGATCTATTCTACGACGTCTGAAAAGACTGACATAGTGGCTTTCTTGTCGTTTTCAAGTACAATGTAGTAGATATCTCCTCGACGTGTTGAAACAAGTTCAGTCTTTAGCTCGTTGTAACTCGCACGAAACGTGGCTGCCTATATCCTCACTTCTGCAAGCTTAAGCTCTAACCAGTAACAATAAAACAGTATGAAACACTCCGGTGATAGAGAAGAAAGGCATTCATGTTCAGTTTGCTGTTATCGGAAGTATTGGTCAACTATCACTTGTTTTGAACCCATTTAGGATATACATTTGAGTGATAACGTAAACTGTTACCAATATGTTTCTTCTAAAGTAAAACTAATTTAAGGAGAAAAAAGAAACAGAAATGGAAAAGATAAAACACGTAGAAAAGTAATAAAATCAAGGAATAATTACAAGTATTAAAAGCGGCGTGAAATGCGAAAGCTAAAGTGATTTGTATTGTTTCTCATAGTATATCCTTAATACATTCTTTAAAATATGTGACACTTTCCGCTTATCAAAGTTCAATGGGTGGTTTGTTGAATAATTCTTCACGAAAACCAGATTTTATAAGCTTATGTTTGATTGGAGAGACATGAAGCAAGCATCCGTGATTCCTGATTCTAAGGTTGTGAGTTGATAGAAAGACGTTTTTTGAAGTTTTCACATACCGTTTCTGTTGATTTGCTTCCTCACAAAGACTAGCTCATTTCTGAATTTTTACGATGCCATAAGGTGTGTTTTAGGACATGTTAAGATCTGTTCAACGACGCCTAAAGTCTGTTTTATGACGTCTAAAGATCTGTTCTACCACGTCAGAAGATCCGTCCTACGACATCTTAAGATGTGTTTTACAATGTCTGAAAATCAGTTTTACGACGTATTAAGATCTGTTTTACGAAGTCAGAAGTTGCATTTTAAAACGTCTAAAGATCTGTACTACGACTTCTGAAGATTTGAAAACAACACTACAGAAATAGAAAATAGGTCACTACCGGGGATCGAACCCATTACCCACGCTTTCGCGGCGTTTGCTCTACCAACTGGACTAGGTGACCTCCGATGTTAACATACTCTATTTCTCTAGTCGCCGCATTAGCTCCCAGTCATTCACCGGTGGACATCGACATCCAACTGAACGTCATTGGAGACCAGTCTCTCTGAACCATGTGAGTTGACCAAGGAAGGACTGTCTTCCGTCCCGTCTATCTGTCCAAAGCATATTGAAAGTTAGAAAGTATAAACGAGAAGAGAGGATTTGAAATGCCAGTTTTGAAAAGAACACTAGAGAAATAGAAATTTCGATCCGCGGTGGTGACATATTATTTCTATTGCTCTAGTTTTCTTTTCAAAACTGACATTTCAAATCCTCTCTTCTCGATGATACTTCAGAAGATATGTTTTACGACGTGTTAACGTCTGTTTCCGACGTCTGAAGGTCGGTTTTGTAAAGTCTGGAGATCTGTTTCAGTAATGAGTGCTACGAGATAAGCTAAAAAGAAGCCTTTTTCACTGTAATCTACTCCATAGATTGTTTAGCTTTGTCAGACAGGTGATTTACCATATGCTGATACCAACAGAATAACCATTAGAGAAATGTTATCATGCTGGGCAATCACACTTTGTTTAGTCCTGGCAAACTTTTCTTCCTGTCATATTCAAGTTTACGAAATTCACCACACAAAGCAATTCATTTGGCGCACTTTATCAAGCAAATGAAGTAGTTTCTGACCCAGGAAGCAAATCTTGCTGATTGTGGTTAAGATATGAACCGATACGATGAATGCGTTCGGTGATCCCTTCTATTAACTAGAAAATGGGTTGATTTCATCATTATTTTTGATGTATTATGTTTTTATCCAACGTTAGCTTTGAATGTGTGTAGACTAACCAAAATGTGTACGAAGTTGACAGAACCGTGCTGAACACTCTCGCTCATTCGCAATAAGTAGTTGATCGTTATTAACTGGATCAGCAAAGATGGCGAATGTATCTGAATGAAATTTAGTTGCTTTTATCAGTTTTTGTGATGTATTTTGTTTTTGTCCGATGTTGGCTTTGAATGTGTGTAGTACTAACCTAAATGTACACGAAGTTTGGTATATTCTGCCTTAAAATATACTTGTAGAACTGAATAGGGGGTTATGGGTTACGTCCTTATCAAAACATTCATTGTGAATAGTTTGGTTCTAGCTACAATACAAGAAACTCCATCATACGTTCTTCATTACCAACTGTTTGTAGGATTCTGCTTCAAACTTCGACATGGGTGATATATTCATTACCCGGTCCCCTCTGTAGGTGTTAGTCAAGAATTGCCAACTAGGTTCTCTGATTTGAGGACACATAGTACTTAGGCCGACGTCTGTCCAACCACTGATGTTAGTTTTTATGGATAGGGATGGGATGCTCATGGGGTCAGTATTGAAAACGTATGAAACGGATGCGAAAAGAGGAGTTGTCTTCTTTTAGTGCTAACATCACTGGGCGGGCCATGTGGCAAGACTAACAGACAACCGCTGGACCATACGAGGAACAGAATGGTACCCCCGCGGTCACACAAGACGTCGAGGCCGCCCCAGAACAAGATGGCGCGATGACCTACTCCACTACATTGGGCGAACGTGGTCCAAAACTGCAACAAACAGGAAGCTACGGTTGCAATGTAGAGAGGCGTTTCTCCGTAGGGAGAGATATACATCCTGATGACGAGTGCTATCCTGCAGCCTGCTGAGCTATAGATAATTTCAAAAACGCCTGTCATCATAAGAAATCGGTGGATTTTTCGTTTAAAATTTCTCTTACTGTATACATACTTGCGGCATCTACTAAACCTAATGTACATTTCTAGGGAGCAAGATTAAGCAAATAGAAAAATCCACACGAGTCAAGATCAGCCAATAACAATTGGATTGTACTAAATGAACGAGGTCGAACTGGTGCGTTCTAGGGATACGCAGTTGCTGCACATTGCCTTATTCTATTTGTGTACAGTTGTTGTCAAACAAATTTTTTATTTGTGCGCGATTGTAGTCAGCCGAAGCGTTCTGTTCGTTCACAGTTGTTGTCAACAGACTTATTCTGTACAGGTATTGACAACCCCAATGTTAAATGGATGTACAGTTAGTGCCACTCTGACGACCGACAGGCTTTATGATTCCACTGTTGCTCTCAGCCGTCGTGTTCTGTGATGTTCATGGCTCTGCATGGAAGTTAGATCTTCAAGGCCTGAGATGTCTCCACAGGGAGCCATTACCTTGCTTATTTTCTAATTTAGTCCTTTTTTACCCAGACAAGAAGTACTGTAAGTGTACAACTGTTGAAGAAGCACCAAGTGACGTCATTACTTTTTTTTTGACGTTGTACTCGTCCAACAGGGTTTCAGATAGCCCATTTAGCAGAACTAATATGCAACTATTCACGAATGCACTTATGGAGCCATTAAGCTCCTGAAAAGTTTTCTGTGACGCTTAAAGTTCCTTTTCTTGTTTTTAAATAGTGATTCCATAGGAAATAATTACAGTCCGTCAGCGAAGAATCTGAGTTGCCGAAATGTCAACGTTAAGGCAAGGCAAAGAACTTCATCCTTAGGTAAGTTCTAATACCTACTGTAGAGAATGAGTGTTTGGTTGGTTGTAAAGACTGCTAACTCGCTGTACGCCATTGTTGCTGTGCTCAAGGTAATGCAAGACACGTTTAATTCTGTTGTGATGATGGTTTAATCAATGATTAATAAACCGTGTCTTATACTCTACATGCGTTGATCTATAATGAAGGGGAGTCGAATGGTAATATCTTTCAAGGTCTGAATATCCGAGTGAATATTCGAAAGGAGATCCGGGAGAAGATTCGGGAGAAGACTCGAGAGAAGGTTAGGGAAAAGATTCGGGAGAAGAGTTGAGAAAGATTTGGGAGGAGATTCGAGAGAAGATTCGAGAGAAAATTTAAGAGAAGATTCGAAAGAAAATTAGAGAGAAGATTCGGGAGAAGATTTGAGAAAGATTTGGGAGGAGATTTGAGAGAAGATTCGAGAGAAAATTTAAGTGAAGATTCGAAAGGAAATTTGGGAGAAGATTCGGGAGAAGATTTGAGAAAGATTTGGGAGGAGATTCGAGAGAAAATTTAAGAGAAGATTCGAAAGAAAATTTGGGAGAAGATTCGGGAGAAGATTTGAGAGAAGTTGTCTTTTACCATATAGAAGGATTTGATTACAATATATTGCCAGGTCGGGCCAAAATTTGCGTTTGCAAAACGTGAAATTGTGTCATAGATCAAGCAAAAAAATTGTTTGAAAGGGCTATTTTTGGCGTCAAATTATGACCATAGGAATGCATCATCAAATTTGCTGGTTTTTGGTTTGATATGACTCTCAATAGTTCTAGCTTTGGAGTCCCCTAGCAAACCTTTGCTTGTCGTGTAGTAATCTTAAAACTGTATTAGAGTTTTACTTTTATGGTCTCTCTTACCGTATAGTAGGATTTTATTTAAAAACTTTGCCGGATCGGGTCAGCATTGGGTTTGAAAAATGTGTAAATATTTGTAAGTGTTGTCGTAGATCAAGAGAAAACGCTACTTCAAACGGTTGTTTTTCCATGTCTAGGTGCCCGTTTAATTAAAAGTTAGACTAGACTGGACGAAATTGCTAATTGCAGGAACTGCTTTAAAATTTTTCCAGTTTAACTTCAGGTATTTTGGACTGGTTACTTCACAGCCTATTCGTGGTTTTCGTAGTTACCAATATTATAACCTTTGACTCAATATAAGATTTTAATTACCTTTTGCCGATGGATTATTCTTAATATTTATCTGTCAAACATGGGGCTCATTTGCCCGTTTTGAGGCCAAAATTGGAGACAAGAACGCTCTCTGTGTAGTGGTCATCGCCTAGGCGTTTACCTCGCAGTGCCAACAGTCAGTCGACAGTGGCGTCGTAACCACCGATCACTAAAAGTAGCTTTTCTTTTAAGCGAATGTGCGATTTCCTGGAGATAACGCCTAGTCCGAATAATCACAAAATTTGGAAATGGTCTGATGAATTCAGGCCACAAAATTTACCACAAATTGTTTTTAAATCGTCTGATATTGATTTATTGCCCGCAATCTCTCCTGTAATTTCTTCATATTTTTGCTAATGGCCCATTAGTATTGGCAATGATATGCACAAACACGGGAAAAATAGTACGGTGAAGCTCACCAGAGTTCATATCTTGCTTAAGGATATTACTGTAACACCGAGGCATTGTATAGAACAGATAGGATCCAATTTATCGAAATACAATATATAATAGTAAGGCACCAGTAACAAACAGCAATGATCTGTAAGTCTATCTTCCTGGGTCTGTGGTATTAGCACTCGAGAAATAGAAATATGTCATCAGTGGGGATCGAACCCGTTTAACACTTCAAATCCTCTCTTCTCGATGATACTTTCTAACTTCAATGGACTTTGGACAGATAGACGGGCCGGAAGGCAGTCCTTCCTTGGTCAAGTCACATGGTGCAGAGCGGCTTGTCTCGAACTGCGTTGAGCTGGATGTCGGTGTCCACCGGTGGATTATCGGGAGCTAATGCGACTAGAGAAATAGAGAATGTTAACATTGGGGTCACCCTGCTCAGTTGGTCGTGGGTACATGTTGATCACGGGTCTCGTTCCCCGGTGGTGACATATTTTCTATTTCTTTAGTGTTCTTTTCAAAACTAACATCTGTAAAACATCGATGGCTAGGTAGTCTCCAACCTAACCTATGAATCTCATAAGCATTGGATGGATGTATGTACCTGCCGTGGTACCCATAATGAAGTTCCAAAGTTGGAGCTTCGTGGAGATTATTAGTTAAGTACTGTTTTACCTTACGTATGCCTATATGCTCGTATCATCACCTTAAACTGCTGTCGCGGAGGGGGTGGGGGTGGGGGAAGACAGCTACTATTTTATCTCTCCAGAAGAACGTCTGGGAGGGAAGTTACCCCCCTTTCCGTACCCGCCACGTACTACAATTTCATAGCGTGATTCTGAGAGGTTTAACATGTTGGACAGTATTTTGAGACCATTTCCGAAGGAACGTAACACATCGGAAATTTTTACGCCTGTAGCTGGCAATTAAAACGTAACGTTAATCATAGGAAACTACGTTTTTATCGGATTTTTATATTAGTGGTGCCATGTTATGTGCCATTTATATGCTTACATATATAAACGTATATTTATTTAGGGAGATGACGAATAAGTGTGTTTCAGAATTCTTCTGTATATAGTAATTATTATTATTACCACTAGTTATATTATAATTTAGATGAAATATTTTTTAAAAAGTGTTTTTTAAATACATTTATTTGCATATATGTATCGCTTTGTAGATAAAGGTGTCGACCAGTTAGCAGACGACTCAAAGGAACTTCGAGCTAAGAGGGCTGCTTCCTTCAATGAAGACCACGCAGCAGGAGACGAAACCAACGATAATGCGAGAACAAGGTCATTGCCTCCACTCCATGAGTCACACTCGCTCCTGGATAGGCTGAACAAGGCAGAGCAATGCTCGATTCGATCGCACGCAGGCAGCCATTCATCCTTACATGTCAACCACTATGCTTCATATTCACGACCACACTCACCAAAACGAAGTAAAAAGGAGTCCAATGGGTTCATATCCCTTCACTCCCCCAAAGGGCAAAGGATCAATGTAAACGTCGAACCTGCATTACAAAGTGAAAATGCCAGAAAACCGAAGAAACCCAGTATATCGTTTGTTCAAGTTCAGCCGACACCGTCAGACAATGCCGCCAACGATACGCGTCGGCCGCTTTCCGCTAAAGAAAAAGCGAATCAACGAAGAGCGACGTCAAACGGAAGTACGTCTCGAACCGAGAGCTCCTCTTTAGAATACCTTGTACTACCCGAAGGAGTGTCTAGTACACAACTACCAAGCTCCCTTGGACGACCTGTAACCTATTCGGACTATGACCTGACGGCCTATGACCCAGTATCGCAAATGGTTTTGGATATTAGCTTTCCACCGTCTTCTGTGTCTACCGAAGGGATTGTGTGGTCGCCATCACCAGAACCTTCGTCGTCAGACCGGTACTTCACCCTTGTCAAAACGTCAATCCCGGACGGTATGGTGACTACCATTGACAAAAATCTACTGGTGAAAACGCTAAAGAAGGTGCCAAAACAACTTGCCAGATCATACCGGAAAACGGCTACAGCGCTTGAGGAGGTAAGTTGAAACTGGAACCAAACTCTTTATGATAATGCACCCGACCAACAACGACGTCAAACGTTTCTTTATTTACGTTGATCTTAAATACAGACGGATATCGGTAAAATATTGATTGCAAGGTACTCCCTACTTACTTTTTCCATTTAACGTCTTCTTTTCCCTATTGTGTAGGGGTTTGACGGTTCGATAGAGCTCTCCGTCTGACTCTGTCGTGAGCATTCTCCTCTCTCAGGCCCACCATCCTCATATCTTCCTTCACTGCACTCAGCCATGTCTTCTTGGGTCTTCCTGGTCGTGTTCGTCAAGGTGCCTGCAAATCCACCACTCTTTGCAACAACTCGTCCTCCTCCCTCCTCATCACATCAAGTAAAGTAAGTAAGTACTCCCTACATATAGCGCGAGACTAAGCGTGAGCTTCAGCAGTATTCCTGTGACGTGTAGCGTTTTGAGATTTTAAAGTTCCATGGGGTTACCAGCTTGAAACATGATTTCAAATTCATACGTAACTGTAGTATCTTTTGTTAACCAAAAGGGCTGCTTATTCTATCTCAACACGCAATGTAAAGATGTAATTTCTTCACATGGTAGTACTTGTAAGGTCCTATTTTATATACTTCATGCCTAACATTCCCTTTGCACCATACCTAATTATCAGGCTAATTTAAGCTGTCTTCTCTTGATTTCTGATAGGAAATGATAGAGGAGTATACATGGAGCATTAAAAAGAGTATCATTGATTACATTTTGTTGGATCCTTTGGAGCAGGCAAGACTAGGAGTAACTGTTCCAAGCCAGGTACGTTTCCATTTGATTACGTCATACCCAACAGTTGATTCCCATGGCGTTTGCATCTTCAGATCGGTGTAATGTGAGAAGAGGAGGCGAGTTAGCTCAGTCGGTAGAGAGCTGGTCTAGCGAGTTGAAGGTTGGTGGTTCGAGCCTATGCTCTGCCTTCAATTTGAAAATTCCTACTGCGCACCCAGCAGGAAAATGGGTACCTGGCATTAGCTGGGGAAAGATAAAAGGCGGCGAAGAAAGGAACTGGCCACCCTACCTCAAAACAGGACATGTGATTTTCACATTGCCTACGCTCTGAATAGAGTATGGGAATGTCTTTACATTTACCTTTCAATGTGAGAAGAAGCGGATTTTGTTTTCCATCTCGAAATGCCCATAACCTTTTTAGATAATCGAAAACGGAGAGGTTGACGTTTTCTTCACAGCGTTGGCGATCCATCTCATTCACTACATATGGCCGCCTTAAATCTTGTCTCGGTGGACCACTTAATAAGCATTGTTTTGTCACGTTATGTACCTATCTAGTCTGTGGCTCTTGACAAATGCTTATGACAGATATCGGTCATGACCAGGGTGATCTGAATAACAGGCCTGGACAACATGCAACCGGAAGCCAGAACTGGAGGCCGTAGGGTTTATCTGTCAGCACTTTGTGTTTAGAATAATATATTCACAAAACAGTACTGAAGTATTGGAAATGTCATCATTTACAATAAAACGAAAGCGTAAATCATATACCTCTACCGGCAATTTTCATAATACGATAGTGGTGCCTAAATGTAACAGAGCTATTGAGATTTGTGTAGAAGGCGAACGTGTATTTTATTCAGGAGGATTCTGATATAAAATTATAGTTATTTGTGACACAAACTTGCCTTGGAAATGTTGTGCAATGAACTGTAATGAGCACCAATAGATATGTGCTTCCCAGATGTGCTCTGATTGAAGGTTACTGAAATTATAGTCATTGTTGATACACAGTGTATGTTTAGTCAATGGCCCCTGGTTGCATGTTGTTCAGGCCAGTTATTTAGATCGCCCTGATCATGACTGTTTTCTGTATGCAGAAGGAGAGTGAAACCAAATAAGCTTATACTACAACTATACCACCTTGGTTAACTGCCATGCCCAGTGCTAGAAGGTCAGCCCTATATTTGATGTAGAAGAAATGTTTTGGGAATAATTTCTGATAGTTGTGAAATGAAACTAAAACAAACTTGACATACTTTGCGGAGCCAAGATTGCGGACCACTGCCATGTAGAAATTAGTTGTTTCTATAATCATAGTTTGGTAGGCTTGTGTTGCTTACAAAGTGTTGCTTATAGAAAAGCGTGTAGGCAGCAAGTGTGGCAATTACGGGTCAATATATATATGCTTAGTTTGTAGTGAACCAGAAGCAGAAATTATGCTACCTGAAGCTGCGACTCTTCAGGCATACATCATATAACCGCGTATTCAAGTTGTTTCTGTAAACAGACAGACCTACAGACAGACAGACAGACAGACAGATAGGGAGGCAGGTCGAGATACAGATATAAATATCTTGAATCTTTCGCTCACTTATCTAATGCGAATAAAAAAATGACTGTGCTTGAAGGTTCATAAAAATTGCAAACTGGAAATGGTGTTTCAATACAACATTTACGAGGAAGCCATGGCTTATATAAAATCATGCCCATGGCTACCTGACTAAAATTACGCAAGGGCCTGTGATAAAAATAAGAATTAGTTCCGTCCACACAAGCGGGAGGTAATTACCTACACATAAATAAAAATTAAGTACGATTGTTCATACTAAGCCAATGTCTATGATATCACGAAACTATGCCCGACACATTTTTGTCTTTCAAAAGTTCACTGTTATAAGAAAACGACCTGTAATCCTAACTCATCGAGGGGCTGACATTCCCCAGCATGAGTGAAACCCACATAACCAAAATCTAAATGCCAAAAACCTCAAGATTCATTCTTCTTTAACACCAATTGACATTGTTGTAGTTCTGAGTAAATGTTTGCAGTCATGAACTTATCTTAAGCCTCCATGATTGTAAGATAAGATTCTCGTGGGAGAGGGTGTAAGGAAATGGCTAAAAAAACATCACATACGCCCAGGGGGCGCTTAATAACAAATACAAACTTTAACGTGGTAAGGCGTCTTTTCTGTGGAACATTAAACTAAGGACGGTTATGAGAAATTGACACTGATGGAAGTCCATGGGTTATGTTATTGGAAGCAAAGATTTGTCTCTCGATTCTGTTACTTAATCTCCACGATATCGCATTTCATTCATACACATAAACTCAGGACTAGCATGTCCTCCCGTAACTAAACACTCGTGTGGAAAGTAGGCAGCTGTGGCCTGCCCCGTGCCCCCTGTCCCTCACCTAATATTGGTATTAGCAACTACTCTAAAATATCCTCGAATGGTAAACTATAGTTAGTCATCGGCTTAACTGTTACATCCCAGAGTGTGCTGAGGAAGTTACTCACTGAGACGTAGACAATCTTCGAATCTTTAAAAACGACATTAACTTCCTAAGCCCACAGTAAATTACTTGACTCGTTTTTACGTCACTGGGTAATGCAATAGCGAACTTTAAGAAATGTCATTGGGAAGGGCAGTCCATCATTATTAAAGTACGACCACAGTCTTAATTAGCTTCATTTGATTCTGAATACACGTTTCATGACAATGTCACGAGTTTCAATCACTGGTGAATAAAGGGACACCAGGTTAACAGGGAGCCGGTGCACCGGATGGTAGTTATACGGCCCTTTTTCTATGCCTTGGGTTACGGAGTCCCGAGGTGATACAGTAGTTGCAGAAAACCCCTTCAAGATGGGCTTGCAACTGGGCTGCATTGTTAAGTCACATCTTAGGTCTGCACGATGACAAACTAACAGGAGAAAAGCAGGAAAACGAAGGCTAGTCCAAAGAACGTGTTTATACAGGAATACCTTTTAAACAAGCAGTCAAGAATAAGAGGAGTTACAATCAACTCATTCTGTGGCTTGACGCGATGCAAATACTACAGAAGGTGGATGGCTATGGCGGGAGGATGTCATTCTGAAAGTTTTGCCTCTCAACAATTTTCTATGATTCTACATGTCTAATTTCTGACCTATATACTACATTTCGGAACTAGAATATTAAAACATAAAGACTTAAAAGATCATTCAGTATTAGGAACATATTAGGAACTCTTGAAGGCTTCTTGAAAATATCTAAGAGTATTTAACGCCTTAATCAATCCGAACATTCTTATAAAGTAGGTGTTTTATGTATCCTGTTAGACGTGATCTTTTTGAGCGAGTAAACTATAAGATGGCTTTTTTGCGAAGTGCGATCAGAAATTGTGCTTACCTGACAAAAATGCGATTGAAAACTCCACCAAGTCAAGGCAATAGCAATAACATTGTGGAGAACATTCTTACTAGTTAAATCAAAAGCTCGTACAAAGAAAACTCGCTGCTCAAAAAAGATCAACACAATAAGGAGCGCGAAAATTAAATTATTTTCGCCTCCGGGCCGGAACAATAAAACCTATAAATCATTTGCGATCGTACTCCCCCCTCCCCCCCTCTCTCTCATTCGAGCCTTAAAGAGAAAGGCGCTATAACAACAACCTCTCAATGATTCAGTTACTTAGCTAGACTTCCTAGGTAAAGTCTCTGTTTCAAAGGACCACTCAATCAACAAATAACCTCTCAACGTACTCTCGAAAGTGGACGACATCCTTCATCAGAGAGCCCAAATGATTCCATTTACTTGAGTAATTTAAGATCTGCACATAAGATCAACACCATGATCCCCATTTGAGAGAATTTATCCTTGACAATGGTAGACAAGTGCTGGGCAAGCACAAGGTTAGCCTGTAGCTTTAGTTGATGTGGTGTCATGTTGCTACAATAATTGGTCTGCTTTTCTGTTTTAGATACTTAAAAGAATAAGTGGGCCATAACATCCTTACACATTTGTCCCAAAGACTTTTGAATAATAGTTATCATTCAATAATACTTTAACCCTGGGTCTTTTTAAGGATTCCTGTGACAGTTTGCATGAACAGCAATTGGAGAACTTCTACTTTAGTACAGTATATTCGCAAACTTTTACTTTCAATTACTTTTCGCGATGGTTGTGGCTGTCTGTACAATAAATACCGTCGAAAATTATATTTGACAAAACAGCGACAAATGTCACGCACAACGTACAATATATCTTTAAATAGGTTATCAGTGCATTTTCTGTTGTTTTCATACATTTCAAACATGCAAACCAAACCAATTTCTCTATAACGTGAACATTAAAAAGGCATCAGAAACACAGAGAACTGAAAATCGCCAAAAAATAAAAATTGTGAAGAAACTATAAATAAACAGGCCGATCTTGATATTCAAAGACCTGACAATGAGTAAGCCCATTTTGAGGCCAGCAGTATATCTGGTTAGGTAACAGTAACTGTTAGAAAGTAGAGCCCCCCGCGAATTACATATTTGGTCATGCCTCGAACTCGAAACCAGGCCCGCGTTGTTTGTATATAATTAGCATTAATTGCTTGATCAGTAGAAAAGCGAAGGTGTTAGGAGCAGGTGTTAATTGTCATATCGAAAGAATGTGTAGTAATAGATTCTTGAGTTCTTTAAGATACTCGTATTGTCGAACCACACTCTCGAACAGTAACATGCTCCAAAGTTTTTATTTTTCAAAAAGACACCACAATATTTAAAGGTCAGATTACACCGCGTATTTACTTTCAAACACCAAATAAA
The DNA here is from genome assembly GCA_010016025.2 of Alatinidae sp. Z8VKAUB7J3. Taxonomy (NCBI): domain Eukaryota; kingdom Metazoa; phylum Cnidaria; class Cubozoa; order Carybdeida; family Alatinidae; species Alatinidae sp. Z8VKAUB7J3. The sequence goes on from JAAAKM020000498.1 coordinate 7,383,139, forward strand.
GATCCTTATTCTTAATTAATTGTGTTCAGACAAAACGCTGCGTATCGCAAAATTAATATATGAAAGAGTTTGTAATTTTTCACCGTCTAGTTCTTAAACATAGGTACAACAACCAGCCCAACTTTAATTAATTTCGTTAGTTTGTCTTCGTTCATCTCATTAAGCAAGTAAAGACTTTTGTTATATCAAGACAGCATGTTCATCACAATCAATGACTAAACGCCCTACACTTCTGTTTGTCTATCTCCCACCTATGCCTTTCCTCATCAGGAAATCGACTGTAGCCATACATCAACTGAGTCGGAACAAATAAGTCTGGTAATGAGATCAGGTTTGATAACTATTAAGGCACTTTGATTACGGAATCAAGACAAACCCTGCCCAACTCAAACAAATACAATCCATATGACGTAAAGCTGCTTTCTGGGGCTGGTCAGTACTTGCCCCTCGTCCTACGAATTTTAACGACCATGTT
>JAAAKM020000498.1:7383713-7430906 GCA_010016025.2 Alatinidae sp. Z8VKAUB7J3
AATCCATATGACGTAAAGCTGCTTTCTGGGGCTGGTCAGTACTTGCCCCTCGTCCTACGAATTTTAACGACCATGTTTTACAAGTTCTGTATTGTATACTTTAGGCTCAGCCACAGTTCTTTTTAAAATCTAAATCAAACCAGCCTTAAGTTGTTCTTGAATGGTACACAAACAGCTGAACGGAGTATCACCAAAGCGTCCCTGATTTCCCTGAGTTTTTCCCAAATTCCCTGGCATTTTCCTGATCCTAATCATAAAGTGGGTCCAGTTTGAAGTTCCCTGATAATTCCCTGATTTCTAGGTTGGCTATGAACCCTGTTAAATTTTGTTAACTGTACGATAACAGCACAGGTACTGCCCGCTTCCCCTAGAAATATATAAAATATCTTCTTACCGCGACCCTTTACAATCAAACTGATATTATCTCACTTTATTACTCAGATTTAAAATAAGTTCTTCTGTCCCTTAATCAGGTGCGGTAATAACAATACCAATGTTATTGCAAAGTGATCTTACGGCCTTGAAATGTTCTCTCTGCATAGAAGATATCAGCATTTAGATATCTGGCCTACTTCAACCACTCTGGCACTTCAGTTCCCCCTGAACCGAGCACACAGAAGACTTACGGCAAGTTCAAATGAAAGAAAAGCCTGGTGTAACATACACGATGTTAATTGACAAAGGCAGACTTCATTCTGAATTCGTGTAACTCGAATTACTCTGATCAGGAAAATACGCTCAAAAGGAAAACTCCACAATACCAATCCTGTAATGCGTTATTAATACTCATATTAACAAAAGAAACAACATGAAAGCTCTAATCTTGGTTTTGACGAATGACCAGATCGTGTTTCTACTCAACGGTCAACATAGCACGGCCACGTTGGCTCCATTTGCTAAACTGAGTTAAGCGACTGATTGTTACATGGACGTTGTGTAGAGTTGGGATCATCTTAAAAGGTGCATGTTTCTTCTCCCAGTACGAGACCAATTCCTATGTCGTCGAGGGTTAAGTTCGGAAAGCCGATCAAGTGTGGTACTACTCATACATTCCATTGTAGCCAAGGGCAACTTGGGGAATACCAACACATCTTACGTTACTTTGAAAGTCACTGTTGCTCAATTCAGGATGGAACACAACAGTATGACAAAGCGAAAGAACACTTTTGCGAGGTAGGAGGTGGGAGGAGGGGGATTTGGGTATATATTTTGGCCTAGCCACTCCCATCTGAGATAAGGGTGATATTAAGCGAAAAAAGTGGAGACAGCACTAAAGTGGAACAAGAAAATAACCATGATGAGTGACGACGATGATGATGATCATAATAATGATGATGGTGGTGATGATGATGATGATGATAATGATAATGATGATGATGATGATGATGATGATGATGGTGATGATGACGAAGATGATGATACTGCTAATGGTGATGATGATGATGATGACGATGATGATGATGATGACACCGATGATGATAAGGTAGAGATGATGATGACGATCATGTTAATGATAAAAAGGAATGAAGAGCAGGAACAAAGGTCTGGGTCACACTACCAGTGGCGACAAGCAGCTACGCCTCAGTTCTGAATAAAACCGATTTCTACACTGAAACACATCTGTTACATATCATACACACTCTCAAGGAACGCAGATCCCGCCCTTGTAATTGAAGGCAATAAAACACATGTTGACATTCACGTCACTTCGCTTCCAGGCACAGCAACCTCTTCAATGTGAACAAACTTCCCAATAACCAAGAGAGAAACGACCAACTCACCAGACAGACACTGTAGCTGCAGGGCATTTACTAAAACAACAAGAATTCTTTCCTTTCGCTTACCAAATGACACAAAAATAAGGAAGCAGATGAAACCAGTTTCTACCTGACGCCTCCGTTTGCTTTTTAATGCACGAAACTGTTGCGTGGGGATGGGCCTGTCGCTGTGAAACAGTAGGACTGGGCTTGCAGTTCTAAAGAAAACAAACCAAGTCACCACTAATGGGAGATGATACTGAGAAATAACGTTGAACTGATGATTCAAAGTTTATTTTGAATTAAGCCTGATTGCGTCCATCAGTTACAGTTTGATGACAGCGTGGCACTATTTCAGAAGGCGGGCATATCGTAATTTGATATTAAGAGGAAGCCGCACAGCATTATGGGATGGAATACCTTTACCAAGTAAAGCCATCATCATATGTGTCCCCCTACCACTTGGTCCATTGATAGGTCGTATGATTTGCTTCCAAAAGATCTTGATTGGAGCAATTCGGACCCAATTTACCGTCTTGAAGGATGCGAGTCATTGTCTGATTACATTCTCCACAAGGACAGGCTGCACTACCAGACAACCCCCCTCCCCCCTCCCAAGCGATGGAGCTTGCTATTTGTTTGTCCTACTCCTTGTTCGGCTCACCCACTCTTTCCTGGACAAGAGGGTACCACGTGGGAGGTTCTCTGATGGAGGGGGGAAAGACTCTAGCCATAGTATTTGATCTCTCTCTAACTACTTCTGTAAGCGATCATGTGCTAGTTTTAGTCCCTCTACGCCAGTGACTGAAGCAAAGCTTTTGCGAGATTTAAGTAAAGTAGAAGTGAGACATACATATCTACACCCATTTGAAGGTAGAAGGGGCTTATCGTGCTCCCAGTACAAACCTTGATCTTTATGCAAAAACTTAAACGGGCTATTTTTAGCTACTGCATGGGCTGACCATAATCATCACAAATACAGCAATCTAGTACCTAAAGCTAGAACTGCCAGAACAATGATTACGATTATCGTGATATTGTTCTATTATTGGCTTTAGTGGGGTTTTTGGGTGTGCCTTCGTTGCTGCTGCTCATAATGATGATGAATATGGTCATGATAATCATCTTTGATCATGATAATCATCTCTGATAATGATAATCACTCTTATCATTCCACAAGACAAACATAGTTAATCTTATAAAAAACTATATGCAAAGCTTTTTGAGAAATAACAGTAAAAAGTACTATTCATTTATGCTTGATATAAGTTTACTGTCAGAATTTCGAAAATGTCTGTAACGTTTAACTTCAAGTGCCAAATACAAGTCCTAATTTTTAGTCCTATTTCTCAGGCTGTCTTGTGAATTTGTGGTCCAATAAAAGTCCGACCGCCCTAGTGTCCAGTCAAAGAGGAGTACACGGCGTAAAACCGCATCAATCTACCTTGTAACGTCGGGGAGGGAGGGAGGGAGGGAAGAGGGAAGCCATCGAAATGTACCCTTCTTGAGAATGGGGTACATGGCCATGGGGCGCAAAATTTATTTTTTTTAGCGCCCTATATTCTTCTGTCAAAATTTAGACGTCTATTGGCTTGCCTTAAGCAGTTGCAATGTTAGCCCCACCAAAAACCCTCATAAGCATCCTTCCTTCTAACCCGGGCTACAGCCGTGTTAAACGAGATCGAACTAAATGTTGAAGCGCGCGTGTGTACACTGTATAAACGTCCATCGAACCTATGAGGTATACGAGGCAGGTACGAGGACATTTGACTGTTGGCCGATAAAAGATTTCATTTGATAAAGGTCCGACGTCACTATAGATGAAGGTATGACCAAACAAACGACTGGAGTTTTCACTCGACTTTCGTAGCGTGAAAAGTCGAGTTACCAATCCAGTTGTCTGGTCAGGCTCAAATGTGGGATTTGTACCAACAGAAATTTAATCTTAAATGCACAAACTTAAACTCAATCTACCTAAAAACTTGGAAGTTGGAACCCACTGAAAACTATAGTGGGTCATCTAGCTCCAAGGACGAAATTTTGCATCGCTTGAGAGTGACTTCATTACATTTGCAGACTGCATCAAGCTGAAGCTAATGACTTGGTAATTGATTAAACAAGTACAGTTGCAGAAACAATGAAACCCTAATTGACGGGAAAAGTATAATAGACTAAAATTTTGGGGAGAGAATGTTTAGCAAACATCTAATTATTTTGTACCATGCTTCGTAGACAATGATTGTTTGATATTTTGGAATTTGGCTCACCACTCAATTTATCCAATAATTGCTGGTTTACGTGTTATTAAGGGTAAAGCAAGAAACTCATGCATTTCAAAAGCAAATATATATTCCAAGCTATTAATAGTTTTCTTTACAATTGATTGTTCTCATAATACTACATTGGGAACCAAATGAGGAGGGCATAATTAATTTCATAAATATGTCTGATCATAAATTTCGGACTAGATTTCATTATTTCGAAGAAAACGTTTGGCGAATATTCAGGCAGTCTGTGAGCAAAATCAAAGCTTTTAACTGGGAAGACAAATCTCGGACATTTCTAAACTGACACATACAAACTTTGGACAGTCCAACACTTCAAAACGCCGAATGTTGGTCCAATGTTTGGATGCTTTCATGTTGAATGTATTTTCGGACGGTGTTTAGAAATCACGTTTTTGGTCTCCTACATATTTCTCTTTTGTGGCTTACTTACAACAGGAAAATTCCGTCACCATAATGCTATGAAAACAATCCTTTGATAACATTAATGAAGTTCATCAATAGCAGGGAAGTTACAAGACAGAAAGTAGCGCACGATTGACAAGAAGTTCAAATCAAAGCACCCATACTTTTCTATTCCTACACCCTACACGCCCAACTTTACTTTGGCTATAGGTGCTGATGTAAATAGGATGTGCGAATCGGTATGGCACAGGGTTAAAAAAAGAGGATGGCTCTACTGGGTAACATTCCGGCAACAAAAGGGGAATTTAATCTGCATGATGTTGATAAATAGACGACGTTGTTACCGAATGTTTGAATAATAAAAATAGCTAATGTTTTACTAGTGTTAGGCATCAAAGTTGGCCAGATAGTGATTGGTTCGCGTGCTATTTTGGGGCTGAAGTACGATAAGTTGCAGGTTCGTTAAACCTACAAAATGAACACTTAAGGTTGAACTTGGCTACGCAACCTATAATTAAAACAATAATCTAGCAACTGCAAAGAACATGGCTACCTGAGGAACTTTTACATGCAATGAAAGAAACAAGAGCGCTTATCCTAACTGTAAAATTAAGACGTTTTATAACGATACGTAAACCTAACAAAACTAAGTCCTAAGCTTCATCGGGTAACATTCTAATGACAGACCTACATTCTTTGTCAGAGAAGCTAAACAAATAAGTCATGGCACAATTCTATGTATACGAGTATTAGGTGACAATTCGAATATTTACTAGCAATTTAATTAGCCTTCTTCTGAATGGCTTGTTTAGTACAGAAGAACGCATGTTTCCATAATATTTGAAAATCGATATTCTGTCACCCGGTCGCTGCAATGAATGGATGAGAAAGTATCAAACATTACAATTTACCAGGGGCGGGGAAACAGGGGCAGGCGGGCATCCCCCAAAGATTTACCAAATCTAAACTTTTCGGTGACCACTTTTCAGCTTTATCAAAATTGAAATTAATTGCGACATAACTCGTGTCACATTCACAGAAAGATATGCATATCGACACGAAACACCCTTTTTCCACACAATGACCAAAGGCACCTTAGTGGAATGCGAAAAATAAAGCCTACGTGCCCACCCCACCACACCAACTCCAATCTGCCTTACCCTCCCCTGTCGCTGCTTACATATTTGAAATCGGTTTAGGGAAGGGGGATAATCTTTTACTCTTCTCAACAAGTTTTACCTCGAAGTCCTTGTAACAGGATTTTAGTATAGACCTGCTTAAATGATGGCTATATAATTACGGGAGGGTGATTTTCAGGCACGTAATTGTCATCTAGTACACAGAGGTGTTTGTTGATAACAAGTAAGTTCTGGTGGAAAGGCGCCACAAAACCCGCAAATCGTTAAGAAAGTTTGCCATCTCTTATCAAACCTTTCCTTATATAGTGTAGTAACTGGGGCGATTTTTCGACATGTGGGGCCCTGGGTACCTTTCCAACGCGGGGACCTATTAAGGAGATGCATACTTGTCAATATCTCACCCAATTAAGCTCACATAATATGGGGCTTTCACAGTGCCTATCGTGTGTAACAATTCTTATATGTAGTGCAACGTGTGTATACATCAAAGAGTACGAACACCCTCTTGAGCCCGGGGCCCTGTCTGCCATACCCTAAAACCGCCCTTGTGTAGTAATTGTAATGTTTAAGTTGCATGTAATGCTTAAGCCACTGCCTCGCTGTGAGAGTACATCGACAAAACCGTAACTATCACGAAATTCTTTGTTAATGTCCTGGATTTCCACGCTTGTTGTGAGCCCTAATGTGTGAAGATTCCCATCCCCAGCCCAACCTTCCTGTACATTTAGTTCTGTCTGCAGTAATAATAAACCGGAAAAAAGGTCCGTACATGAAATACAAACGTAAAAATGCAACTTGGTGTCACACCCTTAGCAATAATTTAATGAAAGAATTCAAAATAAAGCATCAAAGAAAACTTACCCCCGTCCGCTGCTTCAATGGTCAAACGATGTGTTGGAAGCGTCTCTCTATCAAGCAATCGCGCCACCTTTATCAAACCACTTCTGGGGTCAATATGAAACCAGTTGTATGAATTACCAGACACAATGCGGTAAGAAACGCGTCCATTTCCCGTCGAAGAATCGTCAGCATCCGTTGCGTTAACGTGTATTAACTCCGTGCTCCTCGATATATTTTCGTACACTTGAATAGTGTATTTCGCCACTGGAAACACAGGACTGTGATCATTAGCGTCGAGAATATCGACATATACAGATGTTTGCGCAGTCCTTGGTGGTTTTTCGCTGTCACGGGCTTCGATTACCAACTTGTACGCCTTCCTTACCTCGCGGTCTAACTTTCCGCTTACGAAAATTCGCCCAATTCGCGCGTCAATATCAAACCGCTTCTCAGAATTCCCTGACAATATGCTATAGTGAATATACATGTCAGGTACACTAGAATCGGCCTTAACAACCAATAGCGCAGACCCTGGTCTTGCATCTTCGCTTATCTCCGCCTTGTAACTTAAATGCACAAATCTTGGGCCACTGTAGTTCGGATCACGTACTCGCAAACGTACTGTTGTTGTATCTACAAGCGCTGGCTTCCCACTGTCTGAAGCAACAACTGTTAACTCAAGAGGCGGTTGTGATGGGTCAAGTTTTATTGCCTTGGTTGTCCAAATGACACCCGTCTCTTGATCGATGACAAAAGCATCCAATGGTACATTCCCGAGGCCATAACGAACTTTTCCGTAATCACCACTATCATCATCAGTTGCGTTGACACGTGTTACCATATGATCTTTCGGAATAGACTCCGGTAAGAAAACGTAATAGCCAGGTTGTGAAAATGCCGGGCTGTTGTCGTTCTCATCAGTTACATTTATCAGCAGAGTAGTATTTGTATTATACATGCCATCAGTTGCCGTGATGACAAGGCGATAACTGCTCTTGGTTTCGTAATCCAGTCGGCGAATAAGCTGCATCGTACCTTGGTTAGGGTCGATATTAAACGTATCTAATCCCTCTCCTTTGTTACTTAATCCATATGTTATCACGGAATCGTCATCCTTGTCTTTTGCCTGAACAACATACACGTACTGTCCAACTTGTGTTAACTCCGAGATAAAAGCCGGGCTATAGTTCAAAAATGTCGGCGCATTGTCGTTCTTGTTTTCGACGTTGATCGTAATAATACTAATAGCACTTCGACGTTTACTGCCATGATCTCTAGCTCGTATTTTCAACTTATAACTTTTCTTTCTTTCGTAGTCAAGGCCCTTAAGCAGAACTAGAACGCCATCCTCAGGATGGATATAAAAATCTCCAGTTTCATTCCCTGACATTATATCAAATACCACTTTGCCATTAGATCCTGAGTCACTATCAGTAGCCGTAAACTGGAAGATATACATATTCGCGTTTACTGGTCCAGTAGATTCCGGTAAACTAACATCGAGAGTGCTCGGAGAAATAATCGGTGCGTTATCGTTTTCGTCAGTTAAAAGTACCTGTACCATCGTATAGCTGCTAAGTGTTCTATTTGCAGCGACGGAAGCTAAAACCCCGAGTAAGAACTTCTGCCGGACCTCATAATCAAGTTCGCTGGGATTATTAACTCGAACAGTACCCGAGTCCATGTCGATTTTGAAAGCATTACCCGGATTGCTGTCAGGAACTATACTATATTCAATTTTATCGGAAGACGTCGTTCGCGCTTTTAAAGTACAAATAACTGATTCAAGCATCAAATTTTCCCGTATGCTAACTGAAACTGACTTATTGAGGAAACGAGGTATTCCTGGCCGAAATTGCCCAACATTAATTACCACGACTGCATAGTTACTTCTGGGTGGCTTTCCAGAATCCGTTGCTTTGACTCGAAGCTTATAAAGTCCGGGCGGAATTTGCTTAGCTACTCTGATACTACCGCTAAGTTCGTCAATCGAAAAATAGCGCCCAACTTGCTCAAAAGAGTATTTTATTTTTGGAATGGGTCCACTGTCACGATCGGTAGCTTTAACTTTAAGCACTACGGAGCCATCCACACGTCCACTAGAATTGCTCTCGTAGACTGGTTTGGTAAACACAGGCTCATTGTCGTTCACATCAGTGACATGTATGACGACCTGGACACGAGTGTGACGTACTCCATGAGTTGCTTGATCAGAGGCTTGGACCTGAAAGAAGTAAGTGTTATGATTGGCTTCCTCGTAGTCTAAGGGTGAAATTAATACAATTTCTCCAGACGTCGGGTGAATATCGAACTTTCCACGTATCCCTTTTGTATCATTTCCAGGAATTGAGTATACGACGCGACCGTTCGCTCCGAGATCCTTATCTGTCGCATGAACAGTCAAAATGGTGGTGTTCACAGCTAAATTTTCCGGGACACTTTTCTGATATTGGAGGTTAGTAAAAACCGGGTTTTCATCATTGACATCTAATACTGTCACCTTCACCGCTTGCGTGGCTTTACCGAAAGGAGCTACAATGTTAGCAGCTTCAATGCGCAAGTCATACGCATCCTTCTGTTCGCGATCAAGGTTAGTAACAGTTGACAGCTTTCCAGTTTTCTTATTTATTTCGAACTTGCTTGTATCACCGTTGACTATTTTGTACTCAATTACTCCGTTGACACCTATATCACAATCGCTAGCAACAAATGAATATACCAGCATGGGACCAGAGTTTTCATGAATGCGAATACCTACGCTTCCACCGTCTAAAAATTTAGGCACACAGTCATTCTGGTCTGTTACAGTAATAACAGCGCTGGCATAGTCCGAGTAAAATGGATAAGACCCGTCTTGTGCAGATACGCTAAGCGTGTATTTATCCCATTTTTCACGGTCAAGAATCTTCCGTGTGGTGATAATTCCAGTTGCGGCGTTGATACTAAAGTAGTCATTCTTCTGTAAGGAATATGAAACTTTGCCGTTAAGTCCTGTATCCAGATCTTGTGCTGAGACTTGCATGACAGTTGTACCGATTGCCAAATTTTCTGACACTGAATCCTCATATTTCAACTTAGTAAATTTTGGTCTATAATTATTTACATCGATGATAGCAATATCTAATGTCATTGATGCCGAAAACGGTGGAAGTCCTGTGTCAATAGCACCGATAACCAAGGTGTATTTTGACTGCAAGCGATGCGCTACTGTCTTGTTTAGCGTAATTTCACCACTACGTTTATCAATCTTGAAGTGACCACCACCGTTACCACCAGATATGTTATACAACACCACTGCGTTCGCGCCTTCATCTGGATCAACAGCCACCACCCTCATGACCGGATACCCAACTTCTTCATCCTCCATCATGTATGATGCCCTACGTGACGTAAACGCAGGCGGATTATCATTCCTATCAATTACAAGTACCCGCATTGTAGCCGTACTGGTCCGCCGATCCGAGATATTTAAGGCCAAGTCTGTAGCCGTTAGCATTAGTGTCCACTCTGGTGTTTTCTCACGATCCACAATACCGGTAGTATGCATGTGCCCTGTAAAGGCATCAATTTCAAACACCGGGCTGCCAGGCCCTTGTAGCTTAATTGAGTACATGATCTTTCCATTTTCCCTGTAATCCGGATCTGTTACGTTCGCCGTAAAAAATCTCTTGATATCGTACTTTTCGCCCGGGTTTTCAAGTAACGCCTTGATGATGGGGTTCTCCGCAAAAACTGGCCAGTTCGAATTCGTATCCAGAATGACCACATTAAGAAGCATTGTATCTACTGTCCCCTTCGCTGTGTCAGTGGCTGAAATGTTCAACATGTACGTTCTCCGTGTTTCGTACCGTAACCCAAGCTTCAACATAACAGTACCCATGTTCCCTGTCACAGCAAACGTGTTTCCGAAATTCCCGTCCAAAATCTTGTACTGAATACTCCGACTGCTTACTCTGAGTGTAGCAATACTTGAGTTAACCACTGTTGTTTCTGGTAATATAACATGTTCAGCTCGACGCGGGAAGAGTTTTGGAGTTTCTGCTCCTGGTAAAATGAACACGTATACTTTATGTGCACTTTGCATGATTGGTTTGCCTTCATCTCGTGCCAAAACAGTAAAAGAAAAACTTCGATGTTTTCCCTTCAGACTTGTAAAACTTGTTCTTGTTGTTATAATCCCAGTTATTGGATTAATTTTAAATCGAATAACACTTTCTTGTTCCTCGGTGAATAGTGACTTAAGTGAGTATATGACTCGACCAGCGCCGTCCAAATCACTGTCAGTTGCTTTTACAGTCAGAACACTTGAGCCGACAGGTGTGCTCTCCGATATCGTCACAGTATACGGCAATTTCTGATCGAATTCAGGTTGATTGTCATTCAGATCTTTTAAAAATATCTTAATCTCAACCTTTGTTGATTTACTTGGCGTTCCTCCGTCGGTAGCTTCGGCCACCAAGTTATACAATGCGCGCGCATGTTTTTCTCTATCCAGAACCACTTTCGTGCGAACGATCCCCGTCTGTCGCTCGATTGTGAATTCATGACTTGGCTGACTTAAATCGTATGTAACGTAACCACGAATACCTGAATCTTTGTCAGATGCAGTCACACGTCCTACTAGTGACCCCGGGGGTTGCTCTTCACTTACTGTAAAACTGTACGAAGATGCTGTAAAAACGGGGGCACAGTCATTAATATCTTCCAAATCAATAAACACCGTAACTTTTGATATTCGTGGCGGATTACCTCTGTCTTCTGCGAGGGCCTGAATTTGATAGGCACTCTCTTTCTCCCTATCTAAACCCACTGCTGTTACCAACCAGCCATCCTTTAAAATCTTAAACGTGCTGCTGTATCGATTTTTCTTTATTGATAGTTTAAATTGGCCATTTACCCCAGAATCGGCATCAGTGACGTTCAGCTGTACCAACCTGAAGCCAATCGGGACATTTTCTTTAACAACAACATTGTACGACTTCTTTTGAAAAGCCGGGGGGTTGTCATTGACATCAACCAATTTCACTTTGAACTTCAAGGTGGAATTCAAGCGCGGTGAACCTAAATCAGCGGCCATCAGCTCAACGTCATAACTTTGTGTACGTTCAAAATCCATGTTTGCCGTTGTTACAAAATCACCAGTTCTGGAATCGATTTTAAAAGGCACTTTAGTTGACAATAAAGTGTACTCAATCTTTCCATTGTTGCCAGCATCCTTATCTGTAGCATTGACTCTGAACACTAAATGACCAATTGCGACACCTTCGTTTATTCTCACAGTTTGGGGGACTGATTCGAACCTTGGCACGTTATCATTGACATCCTTAATTCGAATAACGACCGTAGCGTTATCATTTAAGCTGATATCATACCGATCACGTACTTGAACCTTCAGTTTAAATTCTCTGTGCAATTCATGATCAATAGCTGCCTCACTTGTCACCTTACCACTTGTATCAATGCTAAAAAATCCTTGGCTATTTCCACTTAAAATAACAAAACTTATGAAACCGATCCCAAAATTGTCTCTCTTGGCAACAAGTTGGCCAACAAAGGATCCGGCTGGCTTGTTTTCGTAGGTTGCAAAGCTGTAAAGTTTACGGTCAAAATACGGCGCCGTATACTTAGCTTTCAACACTGTTACGAGTACTTTTGCTCTATTACGCGCTTTGAGACCCTTGGTGTCCCTTGCTGATACAACCAATTGATACGTCTTGTGCATACGGTAATTCAATGACCGTTTGGGTATCACACCGCCTGATGTTTTGTTAACGATGAATGTTCCTGTTGCATCAGGTGTGGAGATAAAATAGTGAACTGTGGCATTTTCACCAGCATCTTTATCATTCGCTTTTACGAAACCCACAGCAAAGTTAACTGGTGTATTTTCATGTACAGAGAAATTATAAAAGGTTGGTGCAAACACAGGTGCATGATCGTTTATATCTAAAATTGTTACTATGACATTCACTTTCCCAACTAAACCACCTCCATCACGAGCAAAGGCCTGAAATGTATATGAGGGCTTCACCTCACGGTCGAATGAGCGTTTGGTTTTTACTTCCCCAGTTTTCGCATCAACAGAAAAATCAGGGTTAGTTACTGTAAAGTAAGATATGGCTGATGATAATCCCAAATCTGGATCTGTGGCATCAACATCCCCAATCTTGATACCACCTTTGCTGTGTTCTGTGACTGCAAATGTATACAGAGGTTTTGTAAATGCTGGACGATTGTCATTAGCATCTAAAAGTTTGATTTGGATAGTTGTGGTGCTTGATAGTGGGGGTATGCCATGGTCTTCAGCTTTGATTGTTAATATCACGGTATCTGTTTGCTCACGGTCCAGTTTTTGAGCTACTTTTAAAATACCACTAGTTGGCTCAATGGAAAACCACTTAGAGAACTTTCCACCATCTAATAACCTGGTTAAGGTGACTTGGGCATTTTTACCAAGATCTTTATCCTTTGTCAACACTTTACACACCGAATGACCCACCTTGACTGACTCATTGACTGATACAACATAAGGAGTGTTTAAAAATTCTGGCACTGAGTCATTTTCATCTCCAACATTGATTGTTAATTGGCGTGTTGTTTTACGAGGAGGTACTCCATGGTCTGTGGCAATAACATCAATCTTAAATTGAGGTATTCTTTCACGGTCAATCGGTTTCTTCGCCACAATAACATACCCCGGGTTTCTTAAAAGCTTCAGTTCGAAATATCCCCCCGTAGCACCAAGTGTTATCGTTGTGTTAGCATTCTCACCGGCATCTGCATCAGTCACAGAAATTTTGGCAACGTTAGTTTCCACCTTTAGATTTTCGTTTACTTGGTAATTTCCAGTAGTGAAGAAAACGACATCGATTTTCGGCGAGTTATCATTTTTGTCAAGAATGTGTATGGTAACAAACCCAATGCCTGACCGAGGCGATACCCCATTATCACGAGCTATGATTCGAATATTGTATGTTCTTGATTTCTCATAATCAAGGGATCCACTCGTTACTATTACACCAGATTTAGACTTCACAGAAAAAAGTCGCTCTGGATCTGATGTACGATCAATTTCGTAGCTAATTTCAGCGTTTTTTCCCACATCGATATCGGTGGCAAATACACGTGTGACAATTGTACCCAAATCTGCCCCCTCGGTCACATTTGCTGTATACCGGGACGGGTTAAAAAGTGGACTGTTATCGTTCACATCTATTAGAGTAATCTCTAAGATTCTGTAACCACATAGCGATGGAGTGCCATGATCACAAGCAGAAATATTCAATTGAACTTTCGCTGTAGTTTCCCTGTCCAGCACAGAAATCACAACTAATGACAGCGAATCCTTTCCATTACTAAGAGAAAAATACCCATCACCATTCCCTGAGACAATATTATACGATATAACACTATTATTTCCTGTATCACAATCTGTAGCAACATCAATCGCTCGTTTCGTACCAACTTTAGTGGTTTTTTCTGGAATTGAGAGCTGGGTGAATGTTGTGGGAAACGTTGGTGGGCAGTCATTAACATCCACAATGGTTACATCTACACGAGCAAAAATTGTGTTGTCTATTCTAAACCAGAAGGAGATAACTGAATCCTTCAGTGCTTCTCGATCAAATTTTACTTTAGTTTCTATCCTACCAGTACGATTGCCTAGTGAAAATTCGTTTTTACCACTATCGCCGATCATTTCGTAGACATGTTGACCGGACTTCTCGGCCACGCTTCCCACGAACGTCCTGGCCGGCAATTCCTCGAAAACTCGAAATAAATAAGGTTTGAATTGAGGTTGTCCGTGAACTCCACCGTTCATCGAAAGCAAATAAACTATGGGCCAAAGAAGCCATCTCAAAATGCCAGATTTCTCCATCTTAGCAAGCTTGAGTGAAATGGTTGTAATCCATTGTTTTCGCGATGTTCAAATTTCATTTAATGATCATCACAACATGACAAGCAACAAGAGGCATCGCGGTAAACAGAATACCTCATTTCCTAACCATTAAACTCATGAACCACCCGAGATTGGCACAAATATCTCGAGAGTACTAGAATCAAATCAAAGCATCAAACTAAAGGAGTTAAATTACCTGACTTTTTCTCTCTGATCCGAGATCTACTTGCAACGGATCTTTCCCCTGAGTCTGAAAATGTAGACACAAACAACTTGAAGTCAATCCTCTGAACTCCTTCGTCTTGCAATAATATCTCAAAAACTATAGCACTATGCCTTCTCCAGTTATAGGTAACTTTACCAGTCTGAGCATCCGTACATAATACAACACCGAACTGTGGTTAAAATCTTTTAAAATACAGTGCATGAGCACTCGACTCCATACCATCAGCATGCAATCCACTTCGAGATCAGCAGCAGAACAGGTCGAGCTAGTAACGTACAATTACTGCAATTATATATCTCCTGACAAACTCCAGTGACAATCTAGTCCATTGAGCCTTGTTGTGTATCCAAATAGTGTGATTATTGGCGTTTATAGTGTGTTTTAAGGGCTTTTGATGGCTTCGCTGTGTTTCGGCCTTTTCAACTGGCCATCTTGTGTTACTTGGATGAGCAAAAGCGAAAAAGCAAAAGAAGGTGCCATTATGGGGACCAATTAGTCGATGTAGACGGGGGTACCGGATAATGACACGATGCCGCTCGGTCTGCGTTCCTTTGCGTCTCCAAATTTGAAAAGGAATTCAAAACGCCGAAATGGAAAAATAGAAAAACATATTTAAGGCCTACGCTTATTCCTCACGCCAAGATATACTCCCTGCTTTCGATGATTAAGAATATTACAAGCCCAAGGACAAAATGTGAAGGACGTTTCACGATGCAATGGACGTTGTCATGGTACTTGCCGTTACGTTAGGAAAGCGGAGGAAAATTACTAGACCATAGAATGTAAAGTGATATTCCATCTGTAGATGGATTTAGGAGATTTTTGTACACTTCCTGTTGATGATATGAAGGTGCCGTCACTTCGTATGGGGATACCTTTTCTTTCGGAGTTTAAGAACTTTGTGATAACCCTTCAGTGACTCCTGGTGCGAATGAAAATTTAGCATTCATTACTAAAGGCGAAGGGAAGCCATTCCAAAGAAATCTGGCAAATTTTCGTGGATTATTCCATTTAGTATTTATATAACTGAAACCCCTAAGAAATCCTATCGTTTCATAGTAATCTCACACACCTTCCATGCTAAATGATTTCTACCTCTGTCTAAAAGGGCATGTGCCTTTACTCTCCCTTAGATAATTTCATGAAATACATCACAGAAAGACGTTAATTGTCCGATGTTTTAAGTATCAAGCGACACTAACTTGCTTTTAATGAGTCGATTAGTACGAACATCATGTCTGCATAATTTTCCCCGATCCCTGGAGACCACTTACATTGGGTTTGAGGTTGCTTTCCCAACTAATTTACAGCCGGTGGCTTTGACGAGAGATGTTTGACTGAAATTAGATAATGGAACTTTAGGGCTGAAACCAGAAACCTTTTGCTAAGTGTCTGTTACGATCCCTTACCACAAGGGCGGGGAGAGGGGGGTTCTTGATTCCCACTAAATATACGATCAGTGCCAATCAAATTCTTATGTCAAGATATTCAAGTGTCTGTAGTCTTCACTTAAGCATTTGCTATCCCCCCCCAAAAAAATACCCTCCAGCCCCCTAACCTTTTAGCCCTGGCTTAGTCCATGACCTTTAGTTTGAAAATGTGAAGACGGAAGGAACGAAGAAGTTCAAAAACAAGCTACAAAACTTGCTGAGGTAGACCTATCATACAGCCGAGCTGGCAATTAGAACTTTTTTAGTAAGAGCCAGATAATTTGGGCTGAGGCTCAGTGTTCTTATTTTTTCGTTTGCAAGCAGGCTCATTTTTTCTTATTTTGTTCTTACGACAGCTCCTTCTTACAGGCAAACGAGTTGGGGGTCTGTATGAAAATAGTTGGTTGGTTTGAGGGGGAAATCATGTACTGTAACAACAAACTAGTAGAGTACAACATTTCTTTCAGCGACGGTTGCGACGGTTTATTGGACTACAACGAGTCGAAGACATTGATAGCGTTGAACTAATTTTGTTGTAAATCACTGAGCAACAAATTATGTTTTCATGAGTTTCCATCCAGCCTAGTGTTGTTCTTAAATTGTTCTTAATGTTTTCACAATCTGAGCCTCAACGTTCCTACTAAATTTGTTCTTACTTAAAAAAAATGTACATTAATACTAATTATGACACATTAAACGTTTCATCCTCCGTAAAAACACTGGGGTACCATCTGTGAAGTCAAAATGACAAGGGTAAAAAATCCTTTCACGATACAATTTTTAAAATGATTAACACTGTGGGGTAGGGGCAATGATGATGGTGGACCATGATGTGAAATAAACAGGAAGCTTCAAACAAACTTTAAGTCCTTAATTTGCAATTTTAGGCCTCATTTGCAAACATTTCATCTTAGTTTGCTTTTCATATAGATTTTATGGCGTTTACCTTCCTAACATGTACAAATCTTTACTTGCAATTAATGTTTAACTTCTAATTTCACAGGACATCCAGGAAAACAGTTCAGATATCCATTGAACCATAAATACGTAATATCATCGAAATATCTTTTCAAAACAAATACATAATAGGACTAAGGAATAATCTTGTAAAACATTCACTACGGAAAATAAGTAAATAAATGCATTAAACGTAATTTCAAGATAAAATTCAAGTTCTTTTCTTCTATCACTTCTATCGTCTATAACTTTCATTATTATTAACATGAATTTTCTTTAATTATCATTCTATCACATTACTATTCTATCGTATTATTATTCTATCGTATTACTATTGTATCGTATTACTATTGTATCGTATTATTATTGTATCGTATTATTATTGTATCGTATTATTATTCTATCGTATTTTTATTCTACCGTATTATTATTCTATCGTATTATTATTCTATCGTATTATTATTCTATCTTATTACTATTGTATCGTATTACTATTGTATCGTATTATTATTCTATCGCATTTTATTCTATCGTATTACTATTCTATCGTATTACTATTTTATCGTATTACTATTGTATCGTATTATTATTATATTGTATTATTATTATTCTATCGTATTACTATTCTATCGCATTACTATTATATCGTATTATTATTGTATCGTATTATTATTCTATCGTATTATTATTCTATTGTATTATTATTCTATCGTATTACTATTCTATCGTATTATCATTCTATCGTATTATTATTCTATCGTATTACTATTGTATCGTATTATTATTCTATCGCATTTTATTCTATCGTATTACTATTCTATCGTATTACTATGGCGACGCGCGGCCGGCCCGGGCGGAGGCACCGGGTCCGACCGGAGCTCCGGCCGACGCCCCGGTGCGGCGGTTCGACGTCGCCGCCATCGACGTGCCGATCCCGTACGATTCCGAAGGCTACCTCGACGTCTTCGGACGTGTGTTCGTGCTCCAGCAGGACGTCGCCGACACCCTGTCGGGGGTCCGCCCGATCGAGCCTCTCGTCCTGCGGGCCAACGCCGGCGACGTGATCGAGCTCCGCCTGACCAACCGGCTCGACGAGGGCCGCATCGGGTTGCACGCGAGCCTGCTCCAGTACGACGTGCGCAGCTCGGACGGAGCGACGGTCGGCTGGAACCCGGACCAGACCATCGGCCCGGACGAGTCGATCACCTACCGCTGGTACGCCGACCGCGAGCTCGGCACCGTCTACCTGTACGACCCGGCCCAGCTCGACGACGCCCGACGTGGGCTGTTCGGCGCTCTGATCGTGGAGCCGGAAGGGTCCAGCTGGCGCGACCCGACCACCGGCGCACCGATCGACTCGGGCTGGGACGCCGACGTGTTCCCGGGCGACGGCTCGGAGCCGTACCGCGAGTTCGCGCTGTTCTTCCACGACGGCGTCAGCCAGATCCGCTACGGCGTGGCGGTCAACTACCGTACGGCGCGCCGCTTCGGTGCCAACGAGGTACTGCCGGGCGGACCGGCAGGGGTGGTTCGGATCCCGCGCGAGGACACCGTCCACAGCTCCGGAGTCTGGGGAGATCCGGTGACCCCGCAGATGCGGGCCTACGCCGGTGACCGGACCGTGATCCGGCTGCTGCAGCCGGCGTTCGCCGATCACCACGCCTTCCACCTGCACGGCCACACCTGGCACCTGGAGCGGGGCGACGCCACCAGCGCCGCGATCTCGAACGTCACGCTCAGCGTCGGGTCGACCCACGACATCGAGCTGAACGGCGGCGCGATCCCGGGCGATCACGTCTACCACTGCCACGTCCAGGACCACAAGGCGATGGGCATGTGGGGGTTGTTCCGGGTCTACGACGAGCTCCAGCCCGATCTGCTGCCGCTCGGGCGCTGAGCCCCGGTCGGGCCGACGGAGCTATGCTACCGACTCCGTCGACCCGACCCCCCGAGGAGATCGCCACGTGCCAAGCCGCAGAGGGCTCACAGGCTTCGGGCTCGCCGTCGCTGCCGTGACCGCCGCGCTCGCCGGGACCGCGGGCCCGGCGGAGGTCTCCGACTGGACCCTGCTGGTCGCCCACGGCGACGGCCGGGTGAGCGCGCACGTGGCCGGCCGGAGCGAGCCCCGTTTCGAGATCGCCTCCGGGGCCGACACCGCGCAGTCGGTGGTGGCGACCGCGTCGGGTGAGACCGCCTGGGTCCTGCCCGCGTTCGGCTCCGGAGGGCGCACCACCGTGACCGAGGTACGGGTCTCGGACGGGGCGATCGCCCGGCGCCACACGTTCGAGTGTCGGTATCCGGGCGAGCTCGCGATCGGCGACGACGACCACCTGTGGGTCGGCTGCGGCGGACGCCTGCTGCGGCTCGCGCCCGACGACGGCCGGATGGTCGAGCGGCTGTCGCTCGACGGCGATCGTCTGGCCGTGGCGCTCCATCCGGACCGCAAGAAGATGTTGATCGTCGGCAACGAATCGACGAAGCTGAGCTGGATCGACCCGCATGGCGCGACGCGCCATCGGGCGGCGGAGCTCGACCTGGTGGACGCGCGCGGGCTCGCGGTGTCGCCGTCGGGCGAGGTGGCCTGGGTCGCCGACGCGGGCGCGGGCGCGGTGCTGGAGGTGACGCTGCCGTCGCTCGCTCCGGGGGTGCGTCTGCCGCTGCCCGGTCGACCGGCCCGGATCACCTGGACCGGGGACGGACGGCGCGCCGCGGTGACGACGACGACGCCACCGGCCGTCCACGTGATCGACGTGGCGACCCGCGCGATCCGATCGCTCGATCTCGAGGCACCACCCGCCGCGATCGTCGCATCTCCGACGGGCGAGCTCTTCGTATCCCTGCCCTCCCGGGGGCGGGTGGTGCGAGTCGACCCGGAGCGCGCGGTCGCGCTCGAAGGGTACGACTCGGGCGTGCTGCCGCTCGGACTGGCGATCGTGCGCGGTCACTGAAATTCCGTCCGGCGTTCGGTTTCGGCGATCTCCAGTCCGTGACCGACTGGCCCGCCGCCCGAAGGCCGCCACGACGGAGGCCGGGCGCAACGCCGGCGGGGCCCTAGCGCCGAGCCCCAGGAAGCTCCCCGGGCGGGCTCCACCGGTGCCGTTCGAGCGGCTCGCAACGGTTCTACGTGCTCATTCGACAATAGACTTATAATTGTGCCATTCGGCCGAGCACCCCTCCACGGAGGGAGGGGACGGATCCGACTGGGGGCCCAAGAGTATGCGTTCCTCTCCTCGCGCCGCGCGTTCGCGGTGGACCGGTGCCCTCTGCTGCGCGATCGTGGGCGTCGGCGTGCCGGCGACGACCTTCGCGAAGCAGACCGAATGGACCGCGACCGCCGCCGGAGTCTGGAGCGACGCCGGCAACTGGTCCAACGGCGTCCCGGTGACCGGCGACACAGTGGTATTCGACGCGGGCGGACCGGGGGACTCGACGGCGGACTTCGACGTCTCGCTCGACACCCTGCTGCTCGACCCCGGCTACGTCGGAACGGTCCAGGTCGGCTACGGCGTGAACTTCGCGACGCGCGACCTCACGGTCGAGGGCGGCACCTTCGAGCTCGCCGACGGCAACCTGAGCACCACCCCGGGCGGTCGCCTGCTGGCGACCGGCGGCTCGGTCCTCCTCCAGCGCGCTCCGGGAGACCGACCCGCCGGCCTGGTCACGTTCTCGGGCGACGTCCGCCTGCTCGCCACCGCCGCTTTCCTGCCACCACCGCTCGCGGTGTTCGATGGGCCGGGTCAGTCGGTGCAGACCGCCGGGCGACCGTGGCAGGACGCCGAGATCCGTACCGGTGGCACCTTCGTCGCCGCGGACCCGTTCGTCGCCACCGGCACGATCGCCCTGATCAGCGGTCCCGGGCCGATCGGGCTGGAAGGTGAGCTCACGGGCGCGGAGCTCGTCCTGTCGACGGCCGGAGGGACGGTCGATCTCGGCGGCGCCACGCTGCTGGTGAGCTCCGGCGACTGGGACAACACCGCCGGCATGACGGTCGTGCCGGGCACCAGCGCGGTCGAGTTCGTCGGTGCGGGCAACCAGCAGATCCTCAACCCGTCGGCACAGCCGTTCCACGAGCTCAAGGTGTTCAGCGGCACCGGTACCGGCGTCGTCGGCTTCTCCGAGCCACTCGACGTCCGCGGGCCGTTGTTCGTGCTGTCGGGCACCCTGGTATCGCTCGGGGCTCCGCTCGCAGCGGGCGACGTGACGGTCGACGGCGGCACCCTCGATCTCGGCGCCAGCCCTCTGGAGACGACCGTCGGCGGCGACTGGGATACGGCCGACGGAACCGTGGTGCTCGGCAGCGGTGGCCTCGGTCTGGTCGGCGTCGCCCGGACCCAGAGCTTCCGGGCCGGCTCGCTGACCTTCGGCGACATGCGGCTGGCCGGCGCCACGCTCACCCTGTCGGCGGTCGACCCGTTGCGCTCCGACGGCACGCTCCGCTCGACGGCGTCGGGCCAGGCGCTGGTGGGTGAGTTCGACCTCGGCGGGATCGAGATCGATCCGACGGGCACGCTCGACCTCGCCGGAACCTCGGCCCTCGCCCTGCGGGGGGACTTCATCGGCAACGGAGCGCACAGCTGGGGCACGACGCCGCTCCAGCTCGTCGGCTCCGGGGCACAGAGCCTGACCCGCGGCGGCTCTCGCTTCGGCTCGATGGCGGTCGATCGGCCGCCCAAGTCCGCCTCCGTCCAGCCGCTCGACCCGCTCGACCTCAACGGCGACCTGACCGTCATCGCGGGCGTGCTCGACGCGCGCAGCCAGCCGGTCGGCGTGCTCGGCGACCTCACCCTCGGTCCGGCCGGGGCGCTGGTGCTCGGCGCCGGCTCCCTGTTCGTCGGCGGCGAGGTCGACGCTCAGGTCGGAACGCTCGACGCCCGCCTCGCCACTGCACCGTTGAGGTTCGGCGGCGACGTCGAGGTCGCTCCGGCGTCCCTGCTCCTCGCACCGAGCGCCGAGATCGTCCTCGACGGCGACGGCGGAGCCCAGGAGGTCACCAGCGCCGGCGCCGACCTGCGCACGGTCAGCCTGAACGGAGACGCGCTCACGGTCGTGGCCGTGGATACGCTCAACGCCAGCCAGCGGCTGCGCAGCGGTGCCGCCGGACAGACGCTCGCGGGCCGGTTCGTCGTCGGCTCGGTGACGATCGACCCCGGCGCGTCGCTCGATCTGACCTCCGTCGACGCGCTCGACGTCTCGGGAGACTTCGTCGCGGCCGGCGCGCACGACTGGGGCGCCACGCCGCTCCGAATGGTCGGCTCGGCCTCGCAGTCGCTCGACCCCGGCAGCTCGCCGCTCGGCAACCTGGAGGTCGACAAGCCGGCCGCCGGCGTGATCGCTGCCGGTGACGTCGCCGCTGCCAGCCTCACCCTGGTCAGCGGGACGCTCGACCTGGCGGGCCTCGCCCTCACCGTCGACACGCTCGAGGCGGTCGCCGGTCAGCTCGACGCCGCCACCGCCGGCTCGTCGATCCGGGTCTCGGGCGACTGGACGACGGCGGCCGCCACCATCCGTCTCGGCACGCCTCCGAGCGCGGCGCCGGTGACCTTCGACGGCGTCGGCGTCACCCAGAGCGTCACGGCCAACGGTCTCGTCTTTCACGACGTGTCGATGGAGGGGTCGGGACAGACGCTGAACGCGGTCGACGGACTGAGCAGCGACTCTCGGCTGACCGTCCGCGCCGCCGGCACGACGCTGAGCGGCGCGGCCTCGACGATCCAGGACCTGGAGCTCGAGGCCGCCGCCGGGCTGACGCTCGCGGCCGACGTCACCCTGGCGAACGGGCTCGACGTCGCCGCCGGCGCTCTCCTGACGCTGGCGGCGGACGACCTGGTCGTCCCCGGAGCGCTGGTCAATCTCGGCCGGATCGACCCGGGCAGCTTCGCGCTGCGCCAGGCCGCCGGCTCGCTCGAGGTGACCGACGAGGCCGGCACGCCGGTCGGCTCGATCGCGCTCGGCGTCGATCCGGCCTGGACCGAGCTGCTCGACGCCTCGGTCAATCTCGACGGCGCGGCGGTCGAGACGGTCGCGACGGTGACGGTGAGCACGGCGAGCGGCGACACCGAGACGTTCGATGCCGCCTCCGTGCTGTCCGAGACCGACCCGGCGAGCGGCCGCTTCCGCAACGCGGTCGGACTGCCGACCGCCTACGCCCTCACCCCGACCCCGGGCGACGGCGTGCTCGAAGGCCGTCTCGGGGACGTGGTCGCGCTGAGCTACGTCGACCCCTCGGATCCGCTCGACACCCGGACCACCCAGAGCACGTTCACCGGTCCCGATCGGGACGTCGACGGAGTGCCGGACGGCGTCGACAACTGCCCCGACGTCGCCAACCCCGATCAGGCCGACGTGGACGGCGACGGCACCGGTGACCTGTGCGACGCCGATACCCCGCCCACCGCCGATGCCGGCGAGTCGCAGATCATCGGCGCGGGCGAGACGATCACCCTGGACGGCACCGGCAGCTCGGACGTGCTCGGCCGCCCGCTGAGCTTCTTCTGGAGCCAGACGGCCGGGACGTCGGTCGAGCTCGACGATCCGACCTCGGCGACACCGTCGTTCGTCACCCCGTACCTGATCTCCGACTCGGTGTTCTCGTTCACCCTGGTGGTCGACAACGGAGTGACGACCAGCCTTCCGGACTCGGTGATCGTCCAGGTACCGGTCGCGCCGCTGGCGCGCGCCTCGGTGACCACCGCGGTGTTCCTGGGCCGGGAGCTACAGCGCGAATCGCAGCCGGACCCGACCGTGGTGGAGGGCGACACCGTCACCCTCACCGCCGAGACCAGCCGCTCGGCCGAGACCTTCTCCTGGCTCCAGACCGCCGGCCCGCCGGTGAGCCTGTCGAGCCCGACCGCGATCCGGCCGACCTTCACCGCGCCGACCGGTCCGGCGACGCTCGACTTCCAGCTCGTGGTGAGCGACACGATGGCGACCTCGCTGCCGGACCGGATCCGTATCGAGGTGCTGGCAGCCGATCCCGACGGCGACGGCGTTCCGACCGGCAGCCCGGTCCCGGACGACAACTGTCCGGACGACGACAACCCGGATCAGGCCGACCGCGACGGCGACGGTGTCGGCGATGCGTGCGACCTCTGTCCCGACTTCGGGGATCCGGCCCAGGCCGACTCCGACGCCGACGGGATCGGCGACGTCTGCGACACCACCACCTCGCGAGCACCGGTCCGCCGATTGAGCGAGCTCGCCACGGGCCAGCACATCGAGGGCATCGCGTTCGCCCGCTCGGGAACCTACGCCGGCGCCCTCCTGCTGCTCGACGGCACGGAGCTGCGCATCGTCGATCAAGCCGCGAGCGAGCTCGCCCGCTTCGACCTGTCGGGACTGCCGCTGGTCGAGCCCTCCGGGATCGCGTTCGACGATGCCGCCGATGGCTTCCTGATCGGCGACCGCCGCACGAACTCCCTGTGGAAGGTC
This sequence comes from Alatinidae sp. Z8VKAUB7J3, assembly GCA_010016025.2. Classification (NCBI taxonomy): domain Eukaryota; kingdom Metazoa; phylum Cnidaria; class Cubozoa; order Carybdeida; family Alatinidae; species Alatinidae sp. Z8VKAUB7J3. The sequence continues at coordinate 7,408,081 of JAAAKM020000498.1, forward strand.
GACGCCGACGGCGCCGCCACCGGCGGACTCGACCTGCGCGCCTCGCAGCTCGGCGTGGTCGGCGTCCTCGACGGCATCGCCACCACCGCGGCCGGAGACGCGCTCGTGATCTCGAACCCGGCCGGGCCGTCGATCGAGACCCTGGCGCTCGACGGGGCGACTCTCGCGCCGTTCGCAGTCGAGCTGGCCGCTGCCGGCGTCGAGGAAGCGATCGCGCTGACCGTGCCCCGGAGCGGCCCGTGGGCCGACCACGCGGTGGTGACCGGACGCGGATCGGCCTTCATCTCCGGCGTCGGCATCGCCGCGATCGACGCGTTCGGCACGGTCACCGCCTTCGACACCACCGGCGTGCTGTACTCGGCCCTGGCGGCGATCGACAGCGGTGTGAACGCGGGCACCTTCGCCGCCCTGCTGACCGAGGGTGACACCATCGACCTGCTCGACGAGGCCGACTTCCGGTTCGTCGACTCGCTCGACATCGCCACCGGCGCGAGCTTCACCGCCAACCCGGTCGACGTGACCCAGATCCCCGGCACCACCGACTGGGGCGTGGTCACCGGCGTCGGCGCCAGCGGCTCGGAGATCGTGGTGATCGACACTGCCGGCACGGAGATGTCGCGCGCCCCGCTCTCCGGACTGGTGGCACCGGTCCACGTGACCGGGATCGAGTCGGGACCGTTCGCCGGCGAGCTCGCGTTCCTCGACGTGTTCCGGCGCACGATGGTGGTGGCCGACACGTCCGGCTCGTTGCTCAGCCAGAGCGCGCTCGGAGCGATGGGCCTGGAACGGGCGGAAGGGCTCGCTTTCGTCGGCTCGGGTACGTTCGCCAACACGCTCGGGCTGCTGAACCGGCTCGACGAGCGCGTCGACCTGGTCACCGCGGGCGGCGTACCGGTCGGCTCGTTCGACATCTCGAACGTCGGGCTGCGCAACCCCACCGGGTTGTCGTTCGACTCCGTCACGGGGCTGTGGTCGACGTTCGACGACGCCTCCCTGGTGATCTTCGACGAGGACGGCAACCGGGTCTCCGCCACCCCGGCAGCGCGTCCCGAGCTCGCCGCCGTATCGCCCAATCCGATCGTGACCGGACCGGATGCCGGCGCCTACGTCAGCGCCGATCGCGAGGCGAGCCGGGTGTACACGTTCACCCTCAACGACGGTCCGACGGCCGAGGCCGGCGCCGACCAGCGCGTCGACGAGGGCGATCCGGTCACGCTCGACGGCTCGGCCAGCTCCGACCCGGAGGGCGACCCGCTCACCTTCTCCTGGAGCCAGCTCTCCGGCCCGACGGTGATCCTCGACGACGCCTCCGCGGCGACGCCCACCTTCACCGCACCGACGCTGCCGACCAACACCTCTCAGGACGTGGTCTTCGAGCTGGTGGTGAGCGACGCGTTCGACAGCTCTCCGGTCGACACGGTCACGATCACCGTCGACAACGTCAACCAGGCGCCGGTCGCCGATCCGGGAGCGCCGCTCGGCGTCCTCGAGGGTACGCTGGTGACGCTCGACGGCTCGGCCAGCTCCGACCCCGACGCCGACCCGCTCACCTTCTCCTGGAGCCAGACCTCCGGTCCGACGGTGGTCCTCGACGACGCCTCCGTCGCGATGCCCACCTTCATCGCGCCTCTGCTCGGCACCAACGCCTCGACGACGCTGACTTTCGAGCTGGTGGTCGACGACGGCACGGCGGCGAGCGCACCGGCGAGCGTCGACGTGGTGGTCACCAACCTCAACGGCGGCCCGGTCTCCGATGCCGGCCCACCCCAGACGGTCGACGAGGGAGTCGTGGTGACGCTCGACGGCTCGGCCAGCTTCGATCCCGACGCCGACCCGCTCACGTTCCTGTGGGTGCAGCTGTCGGGCCCGGGCGCTCTGCTCGACGACCCGGCGTCCCCGACGCCCTCGTTCACCGCGCCGCAGGTCCCGACCCAGGCACCGGAGTCGGTGGTATTCCAGCTCACGGTCGACGATGGCCTCGGCGGGACCGCGAGCGCGACGGTCGAGATCACGGTGCTCAACGTCAACGCCAGCCCGATCGCCGACGCCGGCGCCGCGCAGAGCGTCGTCGAGGGCACCGAGGTGACGCTGGACGGATCCGCCAGCTCCGACCCCGATGCCGACCCGCTCGTCTTCGCCTGGTCGCAGACCGGCGGTATCGGGGTGGCGCTCGACGACCCGACCTCGCCGACGCCGATCTTCACCGCCCCGTTGCTCGCCACCAACGCCTCGACGACGCTGACCTTCGAGTTGGCGGTCGACGACGGTGTGGGCGGCATCGCCTCGGCCAGCGTCGAGGTGACGGTCGACAACGTCAACGTCGCGCCGGTAGCCGACGCCGGCCCTGCCCAGGTCGTGTCGGAGGGCGATCCGGTCAACCTGGACGGCTCCGGCTCGTCCGACGTCGACTCGGATCCGCTGACCTTCGCGTGGACGCAGCTCGCCGGTCCGACCGTCGCGCTCGACGACGCCACCGCCGCGACGCCGAGCTTCACCGCTCCCGCCGTCGACTCCGGCTCGCAGGAGCTGACGTTCCAGCTCGTGGTCGACGACGGGCGGGTGGTGAGCGCACCGGCGACCGTGAGCGTGACGGTGAACGACGTCAACACCGCGCCGGTGGCCGACGCCGGGCTCGATAGCACCGTCGCCGCCGGCTCGACGGTGACGCTCGATGCGAGCGGCTCGTCGGACCCGGACGGGGACCTGCTCGGCTTCGCCTGGAGCCAGGTCTCCGGGACGACGGTCTCGCTCGACGACGCCTCGGCCGCCGTCACCACCTTCGTCGCGCCGAACGCGGCCGGCACGCTGGAGTTCCAGGTCACGGTCGACGACGGTCGCCTGAGCGCCGTCGACACCGTCGTGATCACGGTCGAGCCGCCGCCGGAGAATCAGGAGCCGATCGCCGATGCCGGTTCGGATCGCAACGTCGTCGCCGGCACCGAGGTCCAGCTCGACGGCAGTGGCTCGTCGGACCCGGACGGCGACGCGATCGGCTTCTCCTGGAGCCAGCTCGCCGGACCTCCGGTGTCGTTGTCGGGTGCCGATGGCCCGGTCGCCACGTTCGTCGCGCCGGAGGTCGACGAGGACACCACGCTCACCTTCGATCTCACCGTCGACGACGGAGCGGCGAGCGCGATGGACACCGTCGACGTGATCGTCACTCCGCGCCCGAACGCCCCGCCGGTAGCGGACGCCGGTCCCGATCAGGTGGCGGCCGAGGGTGAGCTGATCGTGCTCGACGCAGGAGACTCGTCCGACCCGGACGGCGACGCCCTGACGTTCTCCTGGACGCAGCTCGACGGGCCGGACGTCGAGCTGCTCGACGCCGACACCTCGCTCGCCAGCTTCGTCGCGCCGACGGTCGACACGGCCACCGCGACGACCTTCCAAGTGACCGTCAGCGACGGCGAGCTCGCCTCTGCCGCCACCGTCGAGGTGACGGTCGAGGACACCAATCAGCCACCGTCGGCCGACGCCGGCGTCGACCGGCGGGTGGTCTCGGGCTCGAGCGTCGTCCTCGATGGCTCCGCCAGCACGGATCCGGATCCGGAGACCGCGCTCGCGTTCCAGTGGCTGCAGCTCTCCGGCCCGCCGGTGGAGCTCGACTCGCCGGGCGCCGCGGTCAGCTCGTTCACCGCTCCCGAGGTCTCGACCACCGAGATCGCGACGTTCGAGCTCACCGTCGACGATGGCCTGGAGAGCGCGGCCGACACCCTCGCGGTGGCGGTCAGCCCCGACAACGACTGGAGCCAGTTCCGGCACGACCGGAGCCACACCGGGGTCAGCCCGTTCGCCGGCACCACCTCGGCCGGGACGTTGTTCTCGGTGGTCACCGGAGGCGACGTCCGCGCTTCGGTGTCGTTCGGGCCGGGCGGCGTGGTCTACTTCGGCTCCGACGACACCCACGTCTACGCCTTCGACCTCGAGGGTCGCCTGCTGCGCAGCGTCGCGACCGGCGCCGAGGTGCGCCAGACCCCGACGGTCGACGGCGCGGGCAACGTCTACGTCGGCTCCTTCGACGACGTCCTGTACTCGTTCACCGCGGAGCTCGCCTCCGAGCGCTGGCAGTTCGCCAGCAGCGGTCGTTTCCGCTTCGCGTCGCCGGTGCTGAACGCCGACGAGACGGTGGTCTACGCCGGCTCGGAGGACGGCTTCCTCTACGCCCTCGACGCGGCGACCGGTGCGCTGCAGTGGAGCTTCGCGACCGGCGGGCCGGTGTACTCGACGCCGGTGCTCGACGCCGACGGAAACCTCTACTTCGGCTCGGTCGACGGGCGCCTCTACTCGCTGACCCCGCAGGGCGACCTGCGCGGCGGCTGGCCGTTCGTCGCCGATGGGCCGATCCAGTCGGCACCGTCGATCGACCCGAACGGCGTGCTCTACTTCGGCTCCGACGACGCCCTCGTGTACGCCGTCGGACCGGACGGGCTGCTGCGCTGGAGCTTCGCCGCCGGGGACGTGATCACCTCCTCGCCGGCGCTCACCGACTCCTACGTGGTGATCGGCAGCGACGATGCGGTCGTGTACGCGCTCGACCGGGCGACCGGAGAGGCGGTCTGGACCTTCCCGACCGGCAGCTTCATCCGCTCGTCGGCCGCCGTCTCCGCCAACGGCGTCGTCTACGTCGGCTCGTGCGACGGGCACCTCTACGGGCTCGACCTCGACGGCGGCCAGGAGCTGTTCCGCTTCGAGCTCGGAGACTTCATCATCGCCGCCCCGACGATCGGCTCCGACGGGCTGATCTACGTCGGCTCCGACCAGGATCGGATGTTCGCAATCGGGACCAGCCCGTTGGCCGCGGTCGAGGGGCTGGCGCCGGTGCTCGATCACGTCGAGCCGAACGAGCTCGCCCGGGGCGGCGAGACCGAGGTCACGGTGCGCGGCAGCCACCTGACCGACGACGCCCGGTTCTCGCTCGGCCGCGGCTTGACGGTCCTGGAGCGACGATTCCTCTCCGAGCGCGAGGTGGTCCTGCGGGTTCAGGTCGACGCCGACGCCGAGACCGGGGCCCGCGATGCCGTCGTGGTCACGGAAAGTCAGCGGCGCGGCACCCGGCCGTCGGCACTGCAGGTGCAGGCGGCGTGCGAGGAGTTCGACGTCGGTGACCTGCTCGACGGGTTCGGACGGTTCGAGCCGGGAGTGAAGCGCCAGAACCGCGGCACCCCCGGACCGACCTGCGTGCCGCTACCGGAGGGCTCGACCCCGACCGAGCCGAACGACGGCAACGAGCCCGACGAGGGCAACGAGCCGGACGAGGGCAACGAGCCCGACGAGGGCAACGAGCCCGACGAGGGTACCGAGCCCGACGAGGGTACCGAGCCCGACGAGGGCAACGAGCCCGACGAGGGCAACGAGCCCGACGACGAGCCGCCGCCGGAGCGTAGGATCCAGCGACCGTGGAACAAGACCGACTTCCCGTGATCACGGGCCGACGAACCGGAGGAATCGCGATGCATACTCCCGCCCGGTCCCGGCGGAGGGCAGCCCGGTCGCTCGCCGGGCTGCTCCTACTCGGAACGCTCTCCGCCCACGCCGGCGACCGCGAGTCCCTGGAGGCGGAGATCCGCGTGCAGGTCGGCATCGTCTGGCTGGAGCAGGGAGATCTCGACAAGGCGGCGGAACGGTTCGCCCAGGCGCTGGAGCTCGACCCGGACAACGGCGAGGCGCACCATTACGCCGGCGTCGTCGCCGAGCGGCGCGGCCGCTGGGAGGAGTCGAAGCGACACTTCCGGCAGGCCCGGGCGCTCGGCTACGGGCGTCCCGGCGGGGGCTCTTCGGCCGGCTCCTCCGAGGTCGATCTGCCGAAGCTGACCCTGTCCGGTAGCCTCGGAGTCGAGCTGGACGGCAACGTCACCTCCGCCAATCCCGAGTTCGTGCTCGACCAGGATTCGGTCGACCCGATCAGCGACGAGAGCGACGAGCGCGGTGCCGCGTCGTTCCGCCTCGGAATCTACCCGTGGAGCAACGGCACCTGGACGCTCGGGCTCGGGCTCGATGCCTACGCCAGCCGTCACTCGAGCCTGAGCACCTACGACCTGCTCGGCCCGACCGCGAGCATCGGCGTCAGCTACGGACGCGACGCGACCGGCGTCGTCGGCGGGCTCGGCGGCGTCACCCGGGTGCCGTCGCAGGACCCGACCCGCGCCGTCGTCGCGCTGCGCTTCGGGCTCGGCAACTACTGGCTCGACGGCGACAGCTACCTCGCCTCGCGCCAGCTCAGCGGCACCGTGCGCATCCGCGAGAACGACCGTGCGGCGTTACAGATCGACCTGGCGCTGCGCGACGGAGACTTCGACGAGTTCGAGGCGCGCAGCGGGAGCTACCTGCAGGGGCGCATCGCGCAGTCGTTCCGCCTCGGCGACGGCCATCGGGTGCTGCGCTTCGGCGTCGGGACGGCCTCGAACGACGCCGACGAGCTCGACGTCGTCACGCCGTCGGCGGGCGGCCTGTCGGACGACTACGACTACGACCAGGTGGAGCTGTTCGCCGACCTGTCGGTGGCGCTTCCGCACGACATCGGCCTGTTCGTCCAGGCGTCGATGCGCCAGCAGGACTACGACAACGTCAACTCCAATGCGGTGCTCGCCGGCGACGACGGCGCGACCGTGCGCGAGGACGATCGCACCAGCCTGAGCGCGGCGCTCGTCTGGGCCTTCCACGGACACGTCCGTCTGGTCGGCCGCTACTCCCGCATCGACAACGGCTCGAACATCGACTTCTACGACTACGATCGCGACGTCGCGTCGCTCGGGCTGAGCTTCAGCTACTAGCACACGCGCTTCCGCCACGAGGAGGCCCGGACAGCGGGCCGAGTCAGGAGACCACCGTGTCGTTCGCACGCACTCTCGTCGTCGCCACCCTGATCGCCACGGTCGCCAGTCCTCCAGCGTCCGCGTTCGGCTGGTTCGACCGCCAGGACCCGGCGGAGGCGCTCGTGGTCCAGGTCCAGAACCGGGTCGAGCTGTGGCCGCAGGAGGGCCCGCAGCGGTCGGCCGTGCCGAACGACACGGTCGCGGCCGGGGATTCGCTGTACACCTACGACGATTCGTCCTGTCGCATCCTGTTCATGGAGGATGCGTTCATCGACATCGGGGCGAACACTCGCTACACCTTGACCACGAGCGAGATCACCGGTGCCGGGCGACGCGGGCTGTTCGATCTCGCGGTCGGCAAGATGCGGCTCGCCCTCGGGCGCCTGTTCGGGCGCGGCACGAGCGCCGAGATCCGCACCCCGACGGCCGTCATCGGGGTCAAGGGGACCGACGTCTACGTCGACTACGACGCCGACCTGGAGGAGACCCTGGTGCTGGTGAGCGAGGGCAGCGTCGACGTGTTCAGCCGCAGCCCCCAGGTCTCCGGCGTGGTGGTCACCGTGCCGGGCGGCTCGTTCACCCGGGTCGCCTCGGGCTCCGCGCCGACTCCGGCTGCGCCGGCGTCGGCGGCCCTGGTCGCGAGCACGGTCCAGGTCCTGGTCGACCCGGCGGTCGAGCCGGACGAATCGGAGGTCGGCGCTCCGGCGGCCGACGTCGCCGCCGAGCAGGGCGACCTGACCTCCGACGACGGGCCGGTGTCGCAGATCGGCGACGTGCTCGACCAGCCGCTGCCGGAAGTGCTGCCGGTACCGGTCGATTTCATCCCGCCGGACGAGTGTCCGGGCTGCCCGGAGAGCATGCCCTGAGCGAGGGGCGACGCCGCGGAGCACCGGCTCACGTGCTGATGGTGTTCCTCGACGGCGTCGGGCTCGGTCCGGACGACCCCGAGTCGAACCCGTTCGGGGCCCTGGAGCTGCCGCAGCTCGAACGACTGCTCGGCGGGCGGTCCGTGGTGCGCACGGAGGGGCCGGTCGAGACCGATCGCTCCCGCCTGCTCGGCGTCGACGCGACGCTCGGGGTCGACGGGCACCCGCAGAGCGGCACCGGTCAGGCGGCGCTGCTGACCGGGCAGAACGTCCCCGGTCACACCGGGCGACACCACGGCCCCTACCCGGACACGGAGACGCGTGAGCTGCTCCGCCGCCACAGCCTGTTCCATCGACTGCGCGCGGCCGGGCTCGACGTCGGCTACCTGAACGCCTATCCCGCCACCTGGCACGAGCGGATGGAGCGCGGCACCGGTCGGGCGTCGGCGATCGCCCGGGCGGCTCACCTCGCCGAGGTGCCGCTGCGCGGGATCGACGATCTGCTCGCGGAGCGGGCGCTGTCGCCCTGTCTCACCCAGCGCCGCTGGCGGGAGCGATCGGGCGAGGAGCGGCTCCCGGAGATCGACGCGCGGACCGCGGGCGAGCGGCTGGCGCGACTCGCCCGCGAGCACGACTTCTCACTGTTCGAGTACTACGACACCGACGTCGCCGGCCACCGCGGCGACCGCGAGCGGATCGCCCGGGTGCTCGGCAGGGTCGACGCGTTGCTCGGCGGTCTGGCGGACGCGCTCGACGACGACACGGCGGTCTGGGTGACCAGCGATCACGGCAACGTCGAGGACTGGCGCACCCGCCGCCACACCCTGCACCCGCCGATCGCACTCCAGATCGGCCGGCCCGAGGCCTGGGCCGACGCCGAGTCGCTGCAGCGGGTCACCGACGTGGCGCCGGCGATCCGCGCTCAGCTCGGCGTCGACTGAAGCCGTCTCCCGTCACGGCCAGGTGGCGACGTAGATCGCCTGGAAGAACTCGCCCGGCGTATCGGTCGAGAACGACGCCAGGAACGCCAGCCTCCGTCCGTCGAGCGACTCCTCGTCGATCGCCAGATCGGTCAACGTCCTGCCCGGGCCCGGAAGGAGTGACGTCTCGGACAGATCGACCACTCGCAGCAGACGGTCGCGGACGGCGAGGTAGATTCCGACCTGGCCGTCGGCCCCCTCGCCGCGGAAGGCGATCACGCCGTCGTCCAGCGCCGGACCGTAGAACGAGGTGAAGCTCTCGAACGTCCCGCGGCCGCCGGGGATCGGCGTCGTCCGGTCGGCCACCACCCGGAGCGCGCCGCCGACGTCGGCGTAGATGCCCTCCTGGGCCGGTTCGCTGCCGGTGGCGTGGAAGGCGACCTCTCCGCCGTCGGTCGAGGGCCGGTCGGAGAAGCCCGAGAAGGTACCGGAACCGCCGGGGATCGGCGTTTCGGTGTCGGCGATACGCTCGACGCCGGCGCGTCCGAGATAGACCCCCCAGGCCGTGCGCTCCTGGTTACCGCCGGTGAAGGCGACGAAGCCATCGCCGGTGGTCGCGTTGAAGTCGAACGCCCCGAACGTGCCCGCACCGCCCGGGATCGGCGTCCCGGTATCGGCGACCACGGCGAGCGCGCCGCTGTTGGCGGTGCCGTAGATGCGGTGCTCGAAGCCGCTCGAGAACGCCGTGAACCCGACCGAGGCCGCTCCCCGCGAAACCCAGAAGAACTCGCTCAGGAAGCCGGGACCGCCCGGGTCCGGCGTGCTCGGGTCGGCAACCACCGTGAGGGCGTCTCCCGGACCGGCCGTGTAGACGCCGCGGCAGTAGCCACCGCCGTAGGCGGCGGCGCCCGAGAACGTCACCCGACCACCGCCGAGGGCCGGCTGGCTGAAGCCGACGAACTGGAGCCCGGCAGCGCAGTTCGGCATGCGCGTGCAGGCGTCGACCACCGCCTCGACGGTGCCGGCGCGCACGGCGTAGATACCCGCCCCGACGATGCACCCGGGCGGGATGTCGCCGTCGGCGTTGAAGGCGACCAGACCGCCGTCGAGCGACGGTGGGCCGAGGGAGCGGAACGTCCCCACCCCTCCGGGGATCGGGGTATCGGTGTCGACGACGTGGGTGAACGTGACGGCTTCGGCGGTCGAGAGCGCGATCAGCGCCGCCGACAGCGTCGAGACGACGACTCGGGTCATCGCGAGGCCTCCCAGGGAGCGAGCGGGCTCCTGCATCCCCCCACTCCCAGGATACCCCGAGACCCCGACCGGGAGAAGCGCGATCTCAGGTGACGGTCAGACCGCCGTCCACGCAATAGGTATGGCCGCTCGCGAACGACGACTCGTCCGAGGCGAGGTAGACCGCCATGCCGGCGATCTCGTCGGGTCGGCCGACCCGACCGAGAGCGCTGCGCTCGGTGAACGTGGCCGAGAACTCCGGAACGCTGGTGATCGCGGCGGCCAGGCGCGTGTCCACCAGGCCCGGAGCGATGGCGTGGACGCGGATGCCGTGGCTGCCGAGCTCGACCGCCAGAGTCTTGGTCATCGATATCACAGCCGCCTTGGTCATCCCGTAGACGCCCTGGAACGGAGCTGCCGTGATGCCGGCCACGCTGGCGATGCTGATCACCGAGCCGCCGGAGCCGTGCTCGATCATCCGGCGGACCACCTGGCGGGTGGTCTCGAAGTAACCACGCAGGTTGACCTCGAACGTCTTGTCCCAGGCTCCGGCGTCGATCTCGATCATCGGCCCGAAGTGAGGGTTGGTGGCGGCGTTGTTGACCAGGACGTCGAGCGGTCCGATCGACTCCTCGGCCCAGCCCACGAGCTCCCCGATCTGCTCCGGATGACCGATGTGGCAGGCACGCCCGACGACGGCCCCCGGGACCTCACCCTCGATGCGCTCCACCGCGGCGGCGACCCCCTCCGCCTTTCGGGAAGCGATCGCGACCCGCGCTCCCTCGCGCGCGAACGCCGTCGCGATCGCCTCGCCGATGCCGCGGCTACCGCCGGTGACGAGCGCCCGCTTGCCTTCCATCCGTCCCGCCATGACACCTCTCCTCCCTGCTGCGCCGTCGGGGGCTCCCCCCGCGCCGTGCGGCCCGTCGGCGGGCACGCCCCGGCGGCCGCCCACTCGTCACCTTGAGGGTATCAGCGGAGACTGCGCCCCGTCCCGGACGGCTGCCCTCACGGGACCCGACGGAGAGGACCTCTCGGGGGGACCGCGGGGGCTGCCGACCCGGGACCGGCGCCGACCTCTAGCGTCGCGGCACGGCCCCGACGCCTCCATCCGTCGGCTAAGCTAGGCCGAGCTTCGGAGGGTCGCGGCCCGACCCGGTCACCGGCCCTGCGGCCGTCGAGGGGAGCCATTGCACAGATCGATCCCGTTGCTACTGCTGCCGGTCGTCGTGGCCGTGGGTTGCGTCTCCGAGCCACCGGTGGAGCTCGCCGTGCTGATGGGCGAGCTGCAGCGTCACACCGACAAGCTGGGATACTCGATCGCGGCACACAACGAGCCGCTGGCCGAGTTCTACCTCCACGAGCTGGAGGAGACCGTCGGAGCGCTGAGCGCGATCGACGAGCACGATGGGTTGACCATCGGGCCGACCGTGCTGGACGTCCTGGAGCCGGCCCGGGTCTCTCTCGAACACGAGATGGACGGGACGAGCGGCTGGGAGGCGAGGTGGGCCGCCTACGAGACCCTGGTGGACGCGTGCAACCGTTGCCACACCGCCACCGAGCACGCGTTCATCCGCATCCTCCCGGTCCGCGGTACGCCGCCCTACGCCCAGGAGTTCGCGCCGGCTCCGTGAGGCGCGAGCGGCCGGGCTCGCGCTCCGTCAGCCGAGGATCCTCCTCCACCAGGGACGATCGTCCTCTGCGTCGTCGCCGCCGCCGGACGTGACCGCCCCGAAGACGTCCTTCAGCAGGTCGGTGGTGCGCGCCAGCGGCTCGTCGCGAATCTTCTGCTCCTCCTGCGCCAGGGCGACGAAGAGCCCGTCGATCGCCCGGTCGGTGACGTAGCCCGCCAGGTCGAGCTCGGGCATGCGCACCAGCGGCACCCGCGCCACACGATCGGCCAGCGCCTGGTAGGCCCGGGTGGCACCGACCGCGTCGAGGCGCTCGGCCACGATCGGGCGGAACAGCTCGCCGATGCGCGGGCCCGCTTCGGCCTCGAGGTAGTCGGTGGCCTCGTGGCCGTCTCCCCGCACGATCGCGATCGCGTCCTCGAAGCCGATCTGCTTCACCGCCTCGACCACCACCTCGCGAGCAGCCGGAACCGCGGCCTCCGCCGCGCGGTTCAGGCTCTCCTCGAAGTCGTCGACGAGCGCATCCAGGCCGATCGCATCGATCGCCCGCTCGACCGGCCGGAGCTTGTCGGGGACGTCGATGTGAACCTCGGGGTCGCCCAGGTAGCCGTCGACCGCCCCCAGCCGCACGATCGCGCGCTCCGCTCCCACCTCCAGCGCCTCTCGGAGCGCTGCCGCGGCCCGCTCGGCGTCGAGGGCCACCGCCGGTGCCGCCGTCGTCAGAGCTCCGAGCACGATCCCCCATCCGGCCATCGCCGTCGTCCCGACACGCTGCATCGTCGTTCCTCCGCCACGACGGCCGCTCAGGGCCGTCCGTTGTCTCCGAGGGTGTAGACGCCGTCCCAGTCGGGGGGCGGCGGGGTGGACGCGTAGGCCGTACAGCGGCGCACGTACAGCCGGGCGATGGCGTCGTCGGGCTCGATCCGGAGGGCCCGCTCGAAACCGCTCCGGGCCGCCTCGAAGCGACCCGCGTAGTACTCGCCCACCGCACTCGCCCAGCACTCCAGGAACTCGGCTCGCGGCCCGAGGTCGGCGAGCAGGCCGACGATCTCGTAGACGTCGACCGGCTCGCGTCGGCCGCGCACGCGCACCCGGTCGAGCCGCCGGAACGAGAAGGCGTCTCCGGCCGCCTCCCGGGTGGCGCCGCTGACCACGATGTCGGTCTGGAACTGCTTGTTGAGCGCCTCCAGCCGGGAGGCGAGGTTGACGTCGTCGCCGATCGCGGTGTAGTCGAAGATCAGCTCCGAGCCCATGTTGCCGACCGCCGCCATGCCGGTGTTGATGCCGACCCCGATCTGGATCGGCGGCAGCTGGTGCTCGATCCGCCACCGCTCGTTGAGACGGTCCAGCTCGGCGCGCATGTCGAGGGCGGCCTGGCAGGCCAGGCGGGCGTGCTGCGGCTGGAGCGTCGGGGCGTTCCACAGCGCCATGATCGCATCCCCGATGTACTTGTCGAGGGTCCCCTGCCGGTGGAAGATCGCCTCGCTCATCGGGGTCATGTACTCGCGCAGGCGCGACACGATGGCATCCGGCGGCATCTTCTCCGACATCGAGGTGAAGCCGCGGATGTCGGAGAACAGGACGGTGAGATCGCGACGCTCACCCCCGAAGTGGATCGCGTCCGGGTTCTCCAGCATCTGCTCGACCACCTGCGGGGCGACGTAGCGCTGGAAGGTGCGTCGGATGAAGCGGACCTTGCGGGCCTCGAACACGCTCTCGTACACCGTGGCGACCGTGAAGGCGATCACACCCCCGACCACCGGGTTGACGACGAACAGCCAGACCGAGTAGCGGCTGAACAGCAGGTAGTTGATCGCGACGAAGGCGAACAACGCCAGCGCCGCGAACACGGCGCCCCGCAGCGGGCTCTGGAAGCGGTGCACGAGCCAGCCCACGAACGTACAGAGCAGCACCACCAGCACGGTGTCGAGCAGGTCGAGCGCGAACGTCCGGTACAGGTACTCGCCGGTGAGGATGTTGTCGATCGCGGTGGCGTGCACCTCGACCCCGGGAGTGGCCGGGTCGAACGGCGTGGCGCGGATGTCCGACACGCCGGTCTCGGTCACCCCCACCACGACGATCTCGCCGTCGAGCTCTCCGGGCCGGAGGCCGCCGTCCAGGACCTCGGACGCCGACAGCCTCGGGAAGGTGGTCCGACCCGGGCCGAGGTAGTTGAGCAGGATGCGTCCCTGCTCGTCGTTGACGATCGTGCGGTCGCCGACCCGGACCCGCGGCAGCACGCCCTGGAAGGGCCGCAGCTCCAGGTAGGGCCCACCGAGGGCGACCTGGACCGCCTTCAACGCGAGGGATGGATAGAACCGTCCGTCGTACTCCAGCAGCGAGTAGTAGAAGCGGACCACTCCGTCGGAGTCGGGGCTGATGGTGAAGAAGCCGAAGTTCGCGCCGGCGTCGGCGATCGGGTCGATGTTGGTCTCGACGGCGCTGGCCCGCGGGATCTGGTAGCCGCCGGAGATCCCCTGGGCGAGGTTGATCTGGGCCCCCTGGATGTTGTGGACCGAGCCGCCCCGGTGGGCTGCGTCGACGCGGTCGCCGGCGCCGAGGACGAAGTAGTATCCGAGCACCGCATCGGGGACCGACCGCAGATGCTCGGCCAGAGCGACGTCCTCGGCCGGATCGCACCGCGCCTCCTCGCTGAACACGATGTCCAGCACGATCGCGGCGGCGCCGGCGGCCTCGAGCTGGCGGGCGAGCTCACCGATCCGAGAGCGGTCCCACGGCCACTGGCCGTAGGCGTCGATGCTGGCGGCGTCGACCGCCACGATCCGGACGGCCTCGTGCGGCGTCCGCACGCCTCCCAGACGCAGTCGCGCGTCGACCGCCTTGAGCTCGATCTGGTAGAGCAGCCCGGAGCTGCCGGCCCAGATCTGCGCGAGCACCGCCACGATGCCGACGACGAGTCCGAGTTTGGCTCCGCTGGGGGTCGACCAGCGCTGCAGACGAGGCCCCATCCCACCCGCTCCCGCGGCGGCGTGCGACGGCCGGAAGCGCCCCCGCTTCGGCGGCTCGCACGTCGATCGACGCCATTGTGGCACACGTCCGGTCGGCCGGCGTGGCGACGCTGGCGGCGATCGCGAGCGATCGGTAGACTGAGCCGCATTCAGGAGGGTCCAGCGTGCTGACCACGGCCGATTTCAAACGAGGACTGCGGGTGCTGGTCGAGGGCGAGCCGTACGTCGTCGTCGACTACAGCGTCCAGACGCCCTCGGCGCGCGGCGCGGCCACCCTGGTCCGCGCCCGTCTGCGTCAGGTCCTGACCGGTCAGACGTCGGACCGTACGTTCAAGGCGGGCACCACGTTTCAGGTGCCCGACCTGGTCCTGCGCGACGCCCAGTACCTGTACGGCGACGGTGAGCAGGCGCACTTCATGGACCAGGAGACCTACGAGCAGTTCGCGATCTCGCTCGCCCAGCTCGCCGACGATGCCGCCTGGTTGACCGACGGCATGGTCGTGCGCGCGGTCTATTTCGAGGGCAACGTGGCCACCATCGAGCTGCCGAAGCAGCTCAAGGTCGAGGTGCTCGAGACCGAGCCCGCGGTGCGCGGCAACACCGCCTCGGGCAAGGTGCTCAAGCGCGCGGTGGTCGCCGGCGGCGTGGAGATCCAGGTGCCGCTCTACCTGGAGACCGGTGAGACCATCGAGGTCGAGACCGCCGAGCGCCGCTTCATCCGTCGCGCCTGACGTCAGGGAGCGCTCGGCGGGTCGGTGGTCGGCGGCGCGGCCGGGCCCGCCTCGCGCTCGACCTCAAATATTGCGTTAAGTAACGTATTCCTTCCGCTAAACGTTTTCGCTATACACTGATCACAGCAATTGTATACAGTAAAGTGAGAAGACCTTTTACGACGAAATTATAGAAAACGAGAAGACCTAAACACGTTGTAGAAAATAACACTCACGAGAGCGACACCTTTTCTACCACTCGTGTTATTGCAAAATCCGTAAATTGTAAACAAACTGCCGACAGAGTACCGGCTTCGTTGTTTTAATAAATGCAGCTTCTAAAGCGGCAAGATGAAAAGGAGATTGGGCTTTGGCTAATACTTTAAACGAATCCTCTTGGTAGTTGTCAGCACATGGTGCGCTTTTAATCAAAAACTGCCCTATTGCCGAGTCTGTTTTGGCATATGTTAACTTGGCTTGTTTGCACGATTCGGTAAAATTTTGGAAACTTTATTTGGAAACCTGTTGCGCGATTCTGTCATGTAACCTCTGCGATATATGACCTATATATTTGCTCTCACAGTTACACATGAATTTATAAACTAGTAAACGTTCATGTGTGACAGGTAGTTTGTCTTTTTAGGCAACAGGCAGCAGTTTTTGGGTGAAATAAATAACACGCTGTTGTACCGTGGGAAAACTGTTGGTAACAGTCGTCTTTATTCTTTTTTCAAAACCCAACGAAACATTTCCAATCCACGGTAGTCGCAAATAATCTTGGCACTTTATAGGGCCATACTTTGGGTAAGAAGAAAACTTGGCACTTTGATTAGAAATTGCAATGTTGATGACATTTTCTGGGTAGCCGTTTTCTTGAAAAATGGTTTTAATGTTGTCTAACCCTTCATCGAGTTTACGTTTTGAGGAAATGACAAGAGCACGGTGAACTTAAGTAGCGATGAGGTTGGTCTTGCGAGTTTTAGGGCTAAACGATTCCCAGCGTGTGCATTGTCACGTAAATGAGGGTTTTCTGTGAACATTAGTGAGAAATCTGGACCTGTCCTCTTAAACACGAACGTTTAGGAAAAGTAAGGAAAGCTTTCTCACTTCACTCCATACGGTTGCTGTGATCAATGTGTGACGAAAAAGTGTAGCAAAAATAAATCCGTTACTCAACGCATGTTTCAAATTTTGTGCCACTAACCAACATTTCTTCCCTTCCTAAAACGTCATGGAAGCGCTGTAAAATATACTTTAATGTTTTTGTTCTTAAATATATAGGTTCCCAAACATGAGACCGCACGATCACAACTCTCTCGCAGCTCCTTTTTCTTAAATTCCTTCCCTCTCTTCCTTTCCTATTCTATAAACATGCTAATACGAGTTAGACTTAAATCTAGTTTCTAACAAATATTAACGTTGCTATACTAACTTGAATGTAGTAAACATGCTGTCCAGGAAACAGTGAGTGAACAGAAAGCTGCTATGTACTAACGTCAAAATTAAGAAACACAAATAGATAAACGTGTTCAGTAACTTTGTTGTTTGACTATCCCGCGAGGAGCAATTTTTCTGACACTAAAATGAGGTTTTGTACAAGACAATTAGAGTAGAAGCAGCTTTACTGCTCGTGTCTACCAAGTTGCAAATGTTATTACAGTAATAAGAAGTGATGGAATCTCAAAAAGGCGAAATCAATATCGCTTTTACGTACCCACCATAGCTAGGTTCTATCGCAGTATCGATATTAGGCTAGGTCAGCTGACGAAGTTCTTTCTAAAAATGGTTTAGGAAAAAGAATTTTATTGAATTTGTTTGACGGTGATGCTGTGACGAAAAAAAGGATAGGGAATAGAATGGTTTGGATAAGCAAAATTCACTGAAGCAGAAAGATATTTGGATTTAATATCTAGTTGTTGAATAATGGCTTTCAACCTGGAGGCCGAACTTTAAGTACGCTCCACGGGCCCTGGAATGATGTGCAGGCACGCTACCCCAAACTATACTTTAGCCCTGCCTATCACAATTGACGTTTCAAGATCGACTGTACTTATCTGTATCATTACCTTGCTGGATTTCACTGCAGTTAGCCTAGACTTGCGAATGGAGTGACTTATGAATGTCCAGCTAATGAAGGAACTTCTATTATCATAGCGGTAAAACATAAAATGACGATAAAAAGGTCTTCATTCCTGTCGCTTCCTGAAATGGAACTCGCCACAGCAAAAGGCCATATCTTTGATTGCACATGAATTATGCCGTTAGCTTGTTTCCCCTGGAGTTATCGGCAACAGAAACCATGAAGGAATTTCTGTTTAAGTAGCTTTTTATCATTAGACCAAATCTTAAACCACTTTTTTATTCAAGATCTTATGAGAGTTTGATAACATGGGTGAATGCTATTCAATAGTTTACTAGTTGCAGGCAGGCACCGAAACTAGAGAGTATCCGAGCACCTGTCTGTTAAGACCACCGTCTTGTTGCAGAGCGAAAAGATCATCAAAGGAAAGCTTTTCATGATCGGAGGACATTAGAATACCGAGGAAACGCTTTTATCTCATCTCTTCAAACAGCAACTTCCTTAAAGAAGATACTGTCCAAGGTAGCTTTCTTTATTTTGAAGTAACCCGACTAGGATCTTAACCTTGCTGAAGCTAATACTAAGTCTAGTTCTGTGTCAAGAGCTGTCTATATAGTCGCATTTAGATGCTTCACGTTTGATCATCGTATATTACATTAAAAAATGTATTCATTAATAATTCAGTTATATGACTAATTTGAATTCTATATCTTTACTATTTGAGATGATCTCCGGTCAACATACTTTAGGATTATCGTGATCTCCATTGACAGAGACAAATGTTCAAGTATCAGAGATTCTTAAGCTGCTATGAGGCCATCCTACCGCATAAAAATAAATCAGTTGCTTGTATATGTTACTAAGTAGCATCATAAGCAGCTATTTTACTGATATTAGCTTTTGGATAAGCTGAAACCGTGCAACTGAAAACCAGCATGACAAGGGATAGAAATGAACCACTTCAATATAAAATGTGCTCGTCAAGATACCAACGGAAAGTGTAGAAATCCTCTCTGCCTTTTAGAAAGGAAGAAAATAATTCGTCCATCAGTGTGAATGTGATAATTGTATTTTCTAGGTAATCATGTGCTGCTTTGCTTCGAACCTTGTCCTATTATCGAAGCAATTTAGGTCAGCCAAATGAAAGATTTATTGTTTCCCTTAGTGTCCAGTCGTTACAGGTATTATGCCGTTTTGTTTATCCTAAAATAGCGGGTTGCACTAGAAGGTCGTGATATCAAAAGCTTCATTTATCTGCCTTTCTTTTGCATACATACAAATTACAACATAAGTACAAGTAGTTCCAGATAAAACGAAACCATATGGTGGTGAAAGCAACTCGTTGCGATGCATTCTCTCTTATTCTCAAATTCGGTGTTGATGTTATCTAAAAGGAAACTGCGTAGCTTTTAATCCAAACTGAGGCTGAGGTGTTTTTTAATTATACAATTTGGAATAACTCAGTGTATTATAAATAACTAGGCTATGTTACTATTCTAAAAATGTTTACGTATTACATAGTTGTGTGATCTAGTTAAGATGTACAGGGTCGGTGTCACCAAGTAAAACGTAAGGGGCTGAGATTTTATTAAGCGTTTTGCTTTTCTTACACCAGTCGATAATCAGAAAAGATTTTTCATCTTTTAAAACTATGATTTGAAAGGGACTATTGCCCTCCTTTCTTTCATTTTTCAGCTTTTCTTTGTTCTCGCTTGTAAAACATTACTCAGCGGAAACACGAGGGGCTAAAGCCACACCCGCCCCCTTCGCGTCTAGTGCCACCACTTCGATATAGATGCGGTTTGTTGGATGGTATGTAAAGTACCGACACGTATATTCTGTAACTTTACATGCTAAAAAATTGGAAATCTCAAGGGTTGTAGTACTAAGTTAATGCAAAAGATTTGTACAAACCAACTTAAAGTGATCAGGGGTTGGAGGGCAGAGGCCTTTAAGCATTTACGATTAGGAAAGTGTGTTGCTATATGCCTTCTTAACATAGAACATAGAAAATATGAGGCTTTAATTCATCACTCTGAATGTAACTAGGATACCCCAAGTAATTGTACTTACTTGATATAATCCAAGTTCTAATGGAACGACCATACATCACATTTGAAGGTTTTAAGCAAAAGAGTCCGGTATCATTTTCATTTTTTGGCTTCAGCATTTGACTTTACGAACTTATATCTTTGAGGGTCATCAGAAGAGTATCATAGTACTCTTTTAACATCATTATCCTTATGTTCCATGATATGTCGTGCAGAAATTTATATTTTTAGGCAAATTGCAAGGAACTACTTTTGGCGTGAATTCGTGATGACTTGATACTTTTGAAAACGTTAAGTGATCTTAGTTGATATACAGAGGCATGGGATAGATCGGCGACATATTTGATATCCCTATATCATCATGACAACTTGGATAAAGTTTAGTATTTTGACTTTCCGTCCTCCTTACCAGGATACAAGTGACACTCTGCAAACCCTGAAGAGCCTCTTTAAATTTCCACCCTCCTTAGCAACATACAGGCAACATACTGCAACCTCTGTAGAGCCTCTTTGATATTCCACACTCCTTACCGGGACACAAACAATACTCTACCACCACTTAAGAGTCTCTGCAAACTTAAATACAAAACAGAATCTGATATTATGAGTCCGCAAGGATCACCAGATGCATTTTACCAGTGACCACAAAAATAATGAATAATCCGTGTCGCTAAATCAGGTGTTAATTAGGACATTCTATCCTGTTAGTATGTAAACACTTTATCAAAACATGTTATTTAATGAATCTGATGATGGGATAAAAGTTCTGACTTTGTCAACTATAATATCATAATAGCTTTCCCCAGTAAGGATTTACATATCCTGCACCTTTTAATTTTTGTCTCTCGTCTTTCATATATATTAGGAACAAAAATTGTAAGTGAATTTGTATTTAAGTGGTCTGTTTTTAATTTGGTATAAAACGCATGCCTAATGAATTTACATATGCAGTAAACGTACTCCCTTTCAAATACCTTGTTTCGCTTCTTTTCGACTCGTTAAACCACTCTCTATTTTCTCTTCCTTTCTGAAACTCTCTCTCACTCTCTCTCTCTCTCTCTCTCTCTCTTGAACTCTCTCTCGATCAATCAATCAATCTCGATCTTAAACTAGTTTCTAAGTTCCTTGTGAGTTCAAAGCGGAGGGTTCCACTGTACTTTTCCGATTTAAAATAAAGCGTTGAAAAAGTAAACCGTAGGTTTATAAAACTGTTCTTTGTGATATGGAGAGAAATACTAGGTTTTAGTTTCTAGGTAAAAGTTAGTTCTTGGTACTGGATTGTCTAAACCTAACTGGTACCTAATCTACTTCCTTGGTGCCCATTTTACAAGTTAAGTTACGTTTCGAACCAGATTTCGTGCGCTGATCCGATACACAAGAGACTTAGCAGCATATGTACGGTCTAGACATTTCCATTGCACTGTATGAAACCATCATGACAAAGGATCTGTGATAAGTTGACTTTAACACGATCTCGTTCTGAAAAAGAGGAATCGGAGCAGAGAGTGTATCGAACAGTCTAGAGTGAGGCAGTTGCATGGTACTCTAAATTTATTAGATACTCTTTGGCGCCACATTCATCAGCAAAGACGTTTTGGTACCAGATAGGCTACAGATATGTATAGGAAAGCATAGTACCGAGTGACTGAAAGGCATGACTTGCATCAAAGCATTGTCTTTTACGAAAGCTATCCCATAGCGAAGCGATATATATTCTTACTGAATTTGGAATATCAGGATTTGTTTGTGCATAAATTAGGTAAATTTTTCTGGTTACATTTAACAAAACTCTTTGCTACCTAAACCATTTTTGAGAGTGCTTGTTTCAAACGGTGAGCTAATCCTTGCAGAGAAGATGAACCTGATAAAAGTATGTCGGATACTCGTTCCTATTTCACTCATTATCCATCCCTACATTAAGTGTGCAACATTACAGTTGAACACAAAATCATGTTTTACGTGTTCACGATGCTTCTCCTACGTTAAGCACTTTTTGTGGGCGATGGAAACTGTCCTTTCAAGAACATGTGACAGAGAGACTAACTTTTGATCCCCACATTCTGAATACATCGTTCATCACCCTAGGTAGTTGATAAATTAGGACACCATTCAAAACATATATTTAATTTTTAATTTATTGTTTTTATTGTTTTTTGTTATAGCAGATAAAGTCATTAGAACACAGTACAAAGGGTACAACCATCTAGCTTTTTCATCCTTAAGTTCCAAGGATTGTTTTTTTCTTATCCTTGCGTTTCAAGGGTTGATTTTGTAAGCATCTTGATTGCTTATCCTTGCGTTTCAAGGGTCGTTTTCACAAGAATCTTGATGTCTTATCCTTGCCTTTCAAGGAATTCCTTTACAGGCATCTTGACGTCTTATCCTTGAGTTTCAAGGGTTGTTTTCACAAGAATCTTGATATCTTATCCTTGCATTTCAAGGAATTATTTTACAGGCATCCTGACTTCTTATCCTGAGTTTCAAGGGTTGTTTTCACAAGAATCTTGATATCTTATCCTTGCATTTCAAGGAATTATTTTACAGGCATCTTGACATCTTATCCTTGAGTTTAAAGAGTTGATTTGATAAGCATCTTGATTTCTTATTCGTGAATATCAAGTTTGATTTTAAAATTTAAGCAATTCGTGTAGCTTAGTTCCAGATTGACGTTGTCAGTTCATACAGTGCTGTTTATGGTGAGCTTAGATCATTGATCGTATTCCCTATCGATGACTAACAGTATGCCCTCAATCAATATACTGAAGATTCATGAACTGATGTTAATACAAAATCTCTACAAGGATTATATGTGTGTTTAGATGTAATAGAGGAAGCGAGTACAAATTCTTTAATTCTCCGGCACATGGTTACTGGCACATGGTTACTGGCACATGAATACTGGAACATGAATACTGGCACATGAATACTGGCACATGAATACTGGTACATGAATACTGGTACATGAATACTGGCACATGAATACTGGCACATGAATACTGGCACATGAGTACTGGCACATGAATACTGGCACATGAATACTGGCACATGAATACTGGCACATGAATACGGAATATAGAAGGCGAGTTAGCACAGTCGGTAGAGAACTGGTCTATCAAGCTGAAGGTTGATGGCTCGAGCCTAAAAATACTTTGCCGTCAATCTCAAAACTCTTACTGCTATTCCAGTTGCAAGATGGGTGCCTGGCATTGGCTAGGGAAGGATAAAAGACGGCGAGAAAAGGAACTGGTCACCCTACCTCGCAACGCCGTGGTTCAGGACATGTGATTCTCTACCCTATCACACCCCCTTTGCTCTGAATAGAATACGGCACTACCTAAACATGAATATTAAGCATTACTTCAACCGTAAAATGTAAGATAGCAGCAGTACTGATCTGGGTGTAGCTTCTTATAGCTTGTTAACGCACACTCTTGTAAGGCTCCCAGGTTGGTACCAGACAATTGTAAGCAGCTTTTTGTACTGTAGAGGTATAAAATGGCGAGAAAGCTAACCATTCCAGTCTAGTCTGAAACCTAAATTGCACCTGCTTTTAT
>JAAAKM020000498.1:7446486-7478499 GCA_010016025.2 Alatinidae sp. Z8VKAUB7J3
CGATATCGTTGACGGTATGACCGGGCCTTGATGACGCTGTCCATCGGCATTCCTTTCTGGTACTTAGTAAATGTAGCTGCTCATCAGGGGTCTTTGATTGAGAGATTGCCTAATAGACGACTCCTCTCCCGCTAAACACTTTTCTTAATTTTGAAGTTTTTGTGAGATAATAACATATTACCTTCTAAAGACAATAAGAAGCCATAAAACTTTCACAGGCGCCAGATCTGAAACTGATACAAGCAACATGTAAGAGAGCGGCATCTAAGAAAAATATAATATCCCATTCTTTTGTCTTGATTGTGCTGTCTTGCATCAATTCTAAATCCGCCGCTGGCTCGTGTAGTTCCTCTCTTTGCATTTGATTTCAACGTATAAAAACGGTTAAAAAATTCTTTTTCCGCCCCACCCCATTTACTCCAACCTCCCGCTTACCTGGATTAAGAAAGTTTCCAACCCCTTTCTATAAGGTACCTTGAAGATTTACACTCACTTGATTCAAGAGCCCAGACAAGCAATGGGCCCAATATTGAAACATTAAAACTGCACTTAACTGACTGAATAGATTCATACCCACTGTCTTTCCTGGTCTATGCAGCCCCTTCTATTCTCGAGAATGCTTAAACGATTTGGCACCCTTCCAAATACTAAACGCGTTCGGGGTGCGCTGTTTTTCTTCTAAAACCGATTTGCTTTTTTCGACGCCGACGGGGTTAAAAAGATTTGACGTCAATACGAAGTGGGAATATATCAGTCTCGCAAAGTTGTTATCAACCGAATCCATTAATAATTTTTACGTCAAGCGTGCGTGTGGTAAATTTGGTTAAGAAACCTTCAGATATTTTCGTCTTAGCATTTTCGGGTTTTGCAGTTAATTCTCTTACAAAATAACGTACATTGAATTTTCCACTTTCACAGAATAAAAATTAGGATAGTTTCCTTTTTTCTAGTTTAGGCATGTAAAATCATTAACTTGTGGGCCGGTAAGACTAGATTTGAGGAGGTTAAAAGGGTTGCTACTTCTTAACTTTGGTCCCGTTCTGCTGCGCTCACTGGGATTTTTTCAATACGAGAAAAAATGTGAAAGAGGTTACACCAAATACAAATTGTAACGTGTACAGAAGAATTTACTGGTCAGCTTTGTTACACGCACTTAAAGTACAAAATCGGAGGAATGTCATTCAAGACACATTTAACACTATACACAACTTGATTTCCATCTAATCGAAATGCCATACAATTACGCACGACCATTTCGGCACTATAACAATTCTAAAATCCCAAACACTAAGACTCTGCTATAATGGGTAAATTACATCTAAGAAATGTCTTTTCTAGGAGGATTTATTTCGTTATTTTATCCTTAGTGTTTGCCAGGTTTGTTTTGTTTGTAACCTTGGTAGTGTTCTTCACAGTTGGCCCGGCCTCGTTTCCTTGCTGTCTGCCGAGAACTACTGGCATTGGATTTACAATCTGGCTACCATTAAGCTGGTACACAACAGTAGGCATCAGCGGTGTTGTTATCCCTGACGTATTCGGGAAAATGTAAACCCGCGGTTGTGATGGAAAGAGTGTGACCACTGGATTTGTCCCCATAGAACTCACTCCTAGCTCAGGTCCCGATGCACTACCTGAACCTCTGTATGGTAGTGGTGCAATATTTCTTAGAACTGGCATAGTTTTCTTACTCCCAGTAAGCGCTGCAGCTCCAGTACCCCCAGTTACCAAATTTTTGCTTCCTGAGGTGACTGAAGAGACGCTGCTCTTGCCTTGGCGTGGGGCGCACACCCATTTACCGCCAACGTAATTTGTATTACTGGTATTGTTTAAACCGGGGTTGAACTGCGTACCAACTTGCCCATGAGGGATATTGGTTGTGTCTGCAACCTTCTGGGCACTAAATATTTCAGTACGACTGGAGTTCTCTTCAGAAAAGCCTTTAGAAATTGAGTTTTTCGGTACATTTACTTGCTTTGGAGACGATGGCACTTTCTCCTTTTTGGGACAAACTGAAGGACTTACGATCTTTACACTATTTCTCTGTTGGGAAGGAAATGTAGTATGCATGTTCTTGAGTGCATCTAAAACCGATCTATTTCCTCCAGCAATTTCACTTCCTTCCTCTTTGTTTGATGTACAAGAAACAGCCCTTGTCGATGACGATCTGTAAAATCCAGACAGTGAACTCTGCACTTCGAAACTAGGGGGCAACGTTATCTTGGAGCTTGGAAACTGAGTGTGTGTCGGCTGTATAGACCGAGCTGGCCTAAAATAAGAATGGTGCCCATCCGACAAATCTTCTGCCCTTTTCAGCAGCTGCTTTGTGCTACTAACTGAAACGCCATGTGAGCGACAAAGATCTTCCGTTTGCGGCACAAGCAGGTGAGCAGTTGAGTGGAGGTTCGCCTGTCTCACTTCATCGGTGCATTTCAACGAATTCTGATCACTAAAAATGCTCTTTTCCCTTGAGTTCTCTGATGGGGAAACTAAATCAGCCTCCTTACTTGTTGAAGGAAGGTTGTACCTAACATTGGCCTGGTTTGCAGTGTGTTCAATTGCAAGAACTCTGTTGTCTTTATTATTCTGTAAGCTTCGCTTATTTGTCAAGAGAGAAAGATAATGTGAAACATCGTCGAAGTTATCCTCAGCATTTTTCGATTTCGCAGTTTGCACTGCTTGGTAAACTGACTTGATCACACTGGAGTCTAAGATATTTCTTGGGGGACTGGGATGATGATCCTTGTAGTCAGATGCGTTTAAAGATGCCTTACATTCCTCCAAATAACCAGTACTACGTGTCTTAACTGATGACGGTGTGCCTTCACATTTCATTAAATTTTTTGTGCTGTGAAGAAAGTCTGCTTTAAGTCCCTTCACAGTTGCAGTGTCAGTGTTACGCCCACCCGGTACTGAGCATGGATTTGTTTTCGAAATGGCTTCAGTGGAACACACAAGGGGGAACTGTTTACCACCGTAAGGTAAATCTGAAGAGAGAGTCTTGCAGAATTCACTCAATTTACTCTCTGGATACAAAGTCGACGCAAGGAAGCTGCCCTGTACACTTGAGCACACTCGTGGTGAAACGAATGCATTTGATGAATATGTTTGTGAAGTAGTTGAGCTACTAATTCCACCCCCTGACGCATTCCTGAAAACATTTACATGCTTGTGCGGATAACTGAGTCCGCGTACCTCCGAAGAACCGACTGATTCAGTTTTTACTTCTTTGACGCAGGCAGCTGTTGAATTCGAGGATGATCGTTGTATACCATGGGAATTTAATTGTTCAGTGCTATACCCATAACTTACACTTGTGGCGTTCGAGGGAAAAACTGGTGAATAATTGCTTTTTCCCGTAGGATCTTTGCTAATGCTATCGCTTAAGCAGAAGGCAGACGAACGAGCGTTGGCGTGGGAAATAAGGTGTTTATCTTTCATTGCCACATCGTTGTTAGTAGTTGACGGTAATGAAAGATTTCCACCGTATTTATTTAATTTTCCAATGTTCTGTAAGTGAGAATCAACCTTGAGAGGGCACTTGCTGACAAAGCTCTGCTGAATTCTTAAAATCTCACTATTGTCCATTGTTTCATTAGAACTGCCATAAATGTCGCTTGGTGTTCTACCAGAATTCCAGGACTTATCTGTACAAAGAGTTGGGATTATTGACTTATTGCTCTTCACAGGAGAAAAAGCTTGTACCGATTTCACATTGAATGCTGCATCTGGATTCGTTAAATCACGTGATGCCGACTTCCCAAAGATATGCTCATCCTTTTCACCACCACAATCCATCCAGTAAATACTAGGATCAAAATTACACTTTGTCTCTCCCTTCTTTCTTTTAGACGGTGATGACGCTTCATCTTTAACAACTGGGACTTGGGCCGGTCGTACTTCCATGGCGTGGTAAGTTGCCAAGTTCTGACCTGCGAAATAGGAAAAGGGGCTATTTTGCCCTGTTTGGTAGTGACTGTGCTGAAAATTGTAAAATTGCGATAAATTTGGTAAGGATGCGGCTGGAGTGTGGAGACGAGAATCATGCACCATGTCTTGCGACGAGTGCTGAGAATTATCTGATAATGAAGTACTGTCTTCAGACCTTGGACTATTGCCCACAAAGTTGGCAGAAGCACTACAGTCATCTCTAGGTCGCTTTCGAGGTCTTCCCGGACCTTTCTTTATTACAGTGGCACCTGGTGATACAGTTCCCCTTTTATCTTTCGATAACATTCTCGGTGGTACCAATGCAATAGGTTTAACTCTCTCTCGTTCTGGTATCATGTTTTTCTTGTGTTTCTTTGTAATCAGATCTCCATTCCATTCTTTCTTAGCTCGCTTTCTCTTCGTCATTCTGCTGTCCTTGTGATGATTTACAACTGGAACTGCCTTCAGAATGCTAACCTGCTCTTCAACGTCAGTATATTCCTCAAGCAACTGTTTTCTTTGGTTTAAGGATGTAAATATTGCACCACAAATCTTGTTCGTTAGGTCTCGGCAGTCGCTACCTTTATCCTGTTGGTATAAAAGAAAAACAGGTCACAAGAAAAGAAAACTTAATTTACCTCGTAAACTAATTTGAACTAATAACATGGGTGGGTGGGATGGAAAATGACCACCAAAGGAAGTCAAGAAGCAATGATTAGAATCAACTGCAAATCCCTAAACGTAAGGTAATACGACACAAACAATAGCCAGTTATTCGAAGTCATGGCAGTCTCATACATGGCTTCCAAGTTCCCTCCCATGTTCCCTCGTCCTCCTGCTCAATGACAGTATTATTGCTAACACGTGTAATGTGCGTCTTCACACTTCTTCGAGCTTCGTAAAAGGCCATCGCCATCTTTTAATGTGTGATTTTCATATTTTAATGAAGACATTTTCTACTTTTCTACTTCTACTTAATAAATTTTTGAAAAATTAATTAGCGGGGGGAGGGGGGGGGGGGGGGGGGGGGCGGGGCGTCTATTAGGCACCCAAGAGTACTCTAATGTACTAACAAAAAAAGGCGCATCAAATGCTATCTAGATAACTATCAACCCAATCCAGTTAGATACTAACATATTTGGACTGGTACCTCAAAGAACTGAAACCTCTATTAAACGTCACAAATCTCATCCAACAAGTGAAGTGGCCGCAAAGACGTAGCGTTATATAATTTACAACAGTTTCTTCTATGCACTTACAACCTATTTTTACTGACTAGCGTAAATAGCTTATTCAACGTGATAACGTTGTTACGGAAATGAATAATGATGCACTACCACCGTTATGGTAAGTTCTGCTCAACATCATAACCAGTATTACGTTCAGGCGTATTCACGTAAGTTACATGTCTTACACTGTCGGTGCCAATGATCTTTGCTGTTTTACCAGGGGCGCGGTTGGAGTCGGGGGTCGGCAGTACGTGGGAAGACCCACTTTGGGGGTGTGGTGGGTCCCAAATGAAAATTTTTCCCAGTTACTACTGTGTAGTAAATGGGTGGGTATCTCACAAAAAGGAAGTGACAGGAACAAATTGGTTTAGTAAGTGAGCAGGTTTCTCTGAAAAAGAGTTTGAATGTAAATACTGTTGCCAAGTCAGTGGGAGTTGCTTGTGCAGGATAATATGTGAATTGAAAATTAATGAAGTGGTGACAGTCCCTTTGAAGTAAACAGGAGTGCAGTTTTCATCCCTAGCATAAATATTTTGCGAATTTGAGGGATTGGATATTTCATTTTTTGAGAAAAAATCCCTCAATTCCATTTTATTATAATAAGAGTCTGAATGTAAAACAACCCCCCACCATTTTTACGAAAATAGAAGTAAAGAAGAGCATTTTATTCATCCCCCTACAATTAAGCGCACCAGAGTAGTCACAAATGTTTTCAGTACAAAAATGAAAGTGCAGAGCAAACAAGAATTTTGTGAACAGTACTTGATTGCAAAACAAAGGATCTTGTTATCACGAATCTGGTACAGGCTAATTGTGAAATTTGGGGGTACGTCCCTACTTTCGGGACAGAAATCCATTTACTACACAGTTGGTCTTCCCGTTTGCAGTTTGGTCTAGTATCACAAGCAGAAGTAGTAATAATGGTAGTAGGACGAAGTATTGATATCTCTTGTCCTTCTACTAAAGATAGTGCTGCAATGACCGTTTTTTGAAGTAACAGTAATAATGGTAACATTCGAGCTCCAGTATTTCGTGGATAGCCTCTAGTTCCATCATTTCAAATACTAAATAACTAACCTCATCTGATAGAAGGTCTGTGTCCTTCTCCTCCATCTCAAAGACACCATTATCTTGCAATTCCTTTCTTCTTTTGCAATGCTGGAAATACACATAACAAAGAAAGGAAGTGCTATAACACGTCTTTGGGAAAGGTTCGTTGTTTTAAACCTTAAGAAACAACGTCAGAAATATACTTTGTTGATAATAGCACTCACTGAGAAAGTAATGCCTACAGTCGAAGGAAGTTTACTTTTCTCTCACCCATTCATCAGATTGACAAAATCCAACCTATTAATCAGATTTTCATTGAATACGATTTTAATTGTACTACCATGCCTCTACCCAAAACATGGATGCTTTTATCCGGGAGACGGTAACAATAAGGCGTTCCATCATTGATATAAAAATACCTAGTGAATTGGCACTTTCCATTAAACTAGTCCACAAAAAAGCGTTATATTATTACCCTCCCTCCCCCTTGTCGGAGTCTATATTTTGTGTGACAACGTCTTCACAGATGGACAGTAGCTGTGGTACGGAAGGACAGAGTAGCTACAGCTTGGAACCAACGGATCAATTACGTTGCGTTTCCATTCCATAGACGAAGAAAACGATCAGCTGGTCTTGAATCATCAATAAACGGCAGTACAGGGCCTTCGGAAGGCTGTTGGGATGGAATAGGCGAAGGAAGAAATCGTCGTGGAAACAACCTCAACCATGACGTGCAAAACTCACCGTGAAAAAGAAAGAATAGATTACTTTCATGAACTTCATTTCAAAAAGGCACTATATTAGTGGACTTCAACGACTAAATTTCTTACCAGATCCCGGTATCTCTCCTCCAGTAGAAATACCTCGGTTTCCATGTCTAAAACCCGTTCTTGCAATTTACTATGCTGCTTTGAGAGAGATTTAGATTTCTCAAGTAATTCCGTTGGAGTCTTGAATATAAAACCAATCTTTGAAACGAAAAGTATAGACATGAACAGTTGAATACTGACAAGAATACCTCTCTATACTTCCATACAACCGACAAAACAACTAGTGTAATGGTAGGCTACGCCATTTACTTTGATTCTAGAGACTGAAACGCTATTAATACTTGATGAGCAGTAACGAGGCAATACTCGCGGACACTTTGTGAACGTACTATCAAACACATGTAATCAGCAGTAAACACTCGGTGTAATCCTTTACTTCTCTAATCTTCAATCAACCAAAAACTCCCCCCATACGTTAACCTTTACTGAGATAAATTGAAGTCGAGCTTGTGTTTCAAGGTGTGAATGTCCAAAATGCACTCCAAAAATACATCTTGTAGTGGGCTCCACAGAGCCTATGATGGCCAGCAAACCACTTGAAAGCTTCGCAACTTACACAGAATTTGACCCAGTAAACGAGTTTTTGTCAGCCACCAATTGTGACAACTAGAGAAAAGAAATACCATTGAAGGTAATGAAAATAACACAATTAAAACGTCATTGGACATCCGTTACATTTTCATAAATCCCTTCCTTCCCACGCAGTATTTGTGCTCCTGTTGGCAAAGATACGGGTGCAATATGTGAAAACCCACTTTAACAAAATCCTGCAAGAACAAATTAAGAACATTGCTGCTCTTCAAGACACAAGTTGCTCACCTCTCCGATTCTCTGTGTAAACGTCTGCAGACCTCGATGTACGAGAAGTTTGACCTAAAAGGAATATATCAACGCATACATATCTAAAAATTTCAAATTAAAATCAATATTGAAAAAGCGAGTTTAAACATTATCACCAGGATTTAAATTTAAAACTAAATACAGCAAGTGCACTACCACAGCCAAATCCCAAAAACGGTTCCCTAACTGCTAAACAAAGACCGCATACTTAAAGTGTTTGTCTTCCTTAAACTAGAACACAGGCTAAGATCCTTATCATCATCACACCATAATATTTTCATCCATTTGATTTGGGTCATTCAAACTTTACACATCTCCTTATCAGGCGTTCCTTAGCAATCTCTCAATCACAGACACCTGATAAGCGGTGGACCTGCGTCTGACAATACTCTAAATAAAAAATTAAAAACATAAAATAGGGTAACTAATTAAAAAAGGGCAGTAGGGAAGTGCCGGCGGACTATCCCTCAATTTTGGCTACTGGGCAGAGAATTAAGCCATGAGGCAGGCTGCCCAGCAGGACCGGCTTTCCGCGGATCATGGGAAGATTTATTGGCTCTCCCTCCCACAACGCACCCCGAGGTATAATAGATCTGCTTTCTGATCAACTTTCTACAGCAACAGTACCTTCTTTACTTGTCACCTTACACTGTATAAGACCTGAAAAGAACACTATAGAAATAGAAAAGCATGTCACCATCGGGGATCGACCCCGTGACCCACGCTTTCGCGGCGTGCGCTCTACTGACTGAGCTAGGTGACCTCCGATGTTAACATACTTCTATTTCTCTAGTCGCCACATTAGCTCCCAATCATCCAATCGACATCCAGCTCAACGCAATTGGAGACCAGCCTCTCTGCGCCATGTGACATCTCTTTAGTGTTCTTTTCAAAACCAACATTTCAAATCCTCTCTTTTCGATGATACTGTATAAGACCCTAAACCTTCCTCTGGCTACAAGCTATAAAAATGTCTTTTCTTGACTCGGGAAAGAGTACCTCAAAATAATCATTAATTGATTCAGTAAATGGTCATGAAATGAAGCCCTCATTCGAATTCGTGTTTAATGATAAGAAAATTCACAAAAATAGCAAGAAATACTCTCATACAGCTCTTATATTTTATCTACATCTATAAACAAGGTGTTATATTAGTGCTATGCGATGTGGTACGCTCCTTCAATTTGATACGTCATTACCATAGATATAGCAACTATTTACAGCATCACGAACTTCCTTAGTATCGTATTGAATGATTCCGTGAAAACAATGGCGTGGAAGGCATACTTTCTGAACTTACTTCTTCCTCCATCTTGGAAACATCCCTCTGTAACAGCCGCTTTCTTGCCTAGAAGTGAAAAGAGCGTATAATTACACCAGTACCGAGAAAACAGAAATTTGCAATGCAAGACGAACATATGCACCTAAGTATATAAAATAGCAGCCCTTGATATACGTTTGCTCCAACAAGATCTCTTCTTTTATTCATTGCCTATTTTTTCTAATCTATTCTATTTTTTCTATATCTTTTTACGCACTAATTTTAACACCCAGAGATCAACTGAGTGGCAGTAACAAAGACCGGTGAACTGGAATAATTTTGCTGGTGGTGAAGAGGAAACGATTTTTGTAACAAATACAGTCTTTCTGACTGTCAAAGAATATCAATGACAAAAAAACAGGTTAGAGCTCAACCTAAAATAATTATTGCAAAGATTAAAATCCATTTCAATCATACGTACTTCTATATGCTAATATTATTATTAAGCTCACACTTAATATAGAGGTCCCACACTTTTTAACATAAGCAGGGGCCAAATGAGAGAACAGTTTAAGAAATGGGTATCATTATCAACACAAAATCAACGTAGCTGCCCTGATTACATTTGAATACAGTATGTACAAGCTAAGATGAATACACCAATCTGTTTGTAAGTTTACATAGAGTCTTCCTTAAAATACGTTTATACCTTGTGTTTGGATCATAAGTTTACGAAGAAAGTACTTTGACATTACCTTCTCTTGCTCTATAGATGCTATCAGATGAGTCGCGTACTCCCTACTGTTTGCAAATGTCAAGAACTGCATAAACTGAGTTTTCATGACACCTAACAGAGTAGAAGTTAGTTGTAAGCAGTCACTAAGGAGTCGTGCAGAAGCGAACATGTTAAAAATAAATGTATGAAACAACTGACAGAAACAGGACTTGCAGACAACTATCAGCTTATGTCTTCTAAAGACACCTCTGCAGGGCCCCTCGGTCTCCGCTGCTGGTTAGTATTTTCCATAGCACCATCGGGGTTTTCATTACAGTTTCCTTTACCGTAGTTACTGGCAAGGTGGGATAGGTGCATTCCTGTCCACGGACAGGAAGATATATTTCACGAGCAGTATCTCGTGCGGCGAGATCACGTTCGATGAAATACCGCTTATGAATTGCAAGTGGGAGTAACCCTTGATGTCAAGAGGTAGATCCAACAGACCACGACGCCTTCCTTCTAATTTCGCCAATCAGTCAATTTTCTAAAAGATACAACAATTCAAGTCCTAAAAAATTCGCTAAATATCTGTAAGGATGGGAATACACACTGCTATATGCCAAATGTAAAGCAAGATTATTAGTGCACCGCAATGCAGTTATAAAGTGAATATAGCTTGGCCAGATGCGATGTTATCCCTTCTTACATCATCACATCAAGTGACAACAAAACAAGGGAACATGCTTCAAGGTGCAAACCGTAAGCAACAAGCACTAAAATTACGTTCCATGCAAAATAAAAATTCTACCCGCCTACCGAACATGCTGTCAAGGTCCCTTGAAATCACTTCCACGTCAAGAACCACCTTCTTATCCTCATCCTAAAGAAAGTGTAATAAATAACTTTGATATAGTTCATAATCTGACGTCATATCCCATCAAGTTTTATTGTAGTGCACCTAATGTGTTCGGTTGAGTCTCATAAAAGTAAAAAATTTGAATAGATTTTAGCTGAAGACCTGTAGCTAAGAAGTCAATACGTCACGAAATGTTTTAAGAGCACGTTCTCCCAACTACAAGCACGACTAAGAGAAGCAAAAGTCGTAGCTTTCGCTCATCCGCTTACATCTGCAGACGTTCAGGAACTTCAGTTCCAGTAAATGCAAGTTAAGAATCAGCTCATGGCATGTGATACAGCTGTGATTCACACACCTGTTAACCTTTGTATCATGTGGCTGCCTGGCTAACTGCTTTTACATCACCTTTGACCAGTCAACCTACAAGGTACCTGTTTCATAATGACGGACGTACTGACATTTTCGACATTTGACCAGTCAAATTCTCTACACTTTGACTTGCTTTCCTTGTGGACGTGTGACTGAAATTCAACTAGACCTAATGACTGTCACTATCATTCATAACGACATAGTGGTGTCTAATATAAATAAGTAGTGCGCTGTTCCGTAGTAAAGGTCTAACATTTACCGTCACGAAATTAAAACGCTACATACCTTAAATCCTGATTCCGACATAATCGCTTTCTTCTTCTTGCTGCACTTTTTCTCTTGTAAAATTCCTTTCTGCCGCTTTTGTTTCTCTTGATTTTTGTATTTCTCCACTATCTTCTTTGTCAGAGCTCCTCCCTACGAATGCGTAATGTCACTGTATTAGCATACCAAGCGACCGAGCGACAACAATGCAGCATGCCAAAATATCTTAAAATGATCAAACTTTTAAAACGGCAAAAAATGTGACGCTGGCAAAACACACATAAGTAAGCTTCTGATTATGGCGTCTATTAATATGGTAGCTTAGATTTCAATGTTCCAGTTTAACAATCTACTTAGGCAAACTTCGATACCGTTATTAGAAGATACTAATCAAACACCGAAAAACAGCAACTAATTTTGAATTTTTGGATAAATTTCAATTTTGAAATTGACCAGTGGAAGACAAGAAAGGGCAAATATAATATGTTTCGCGTTGTTTAAGCAGAAGTTTTAGATATCCTAGAAAGGAACTCCTCTTTTAGTAAATTTGGATTTTCTGACAAGTCTCTAAATGTCTCTTGCCACAATGAACCGCTTTGAATTTCGCGTACAACATTGTACCATGTGAGCAGTGAACTTTTTATAAGGTACATTTGACAAAGAATCGGCGTCAAAGAAGACGGCAACAGGAGACCATATACTTATATTACATATATCATTCATATACACATAGACAACGCCCATAAAGAAGCACGCACTATCATATCTGTTTCTTTTTCACTATCATTTACAATCCCTGCTACTGACTGTATTCTGAATACCCTTCCGATAAATCTTACCAGTGTCTTCTCCTTCGGTTTTTCTACCAGCGCTTCTTTCAGTCTCTTCTTCGATTTCGCAGTGCTCTTTTCGTCGCTTTCTTTAACTCGGTGACCCGCTTTAATGAGGTCATGCTCCTTCTTACTGGCTTTTATTGTTGACACAAGCAATTGCCATTGATGCCTTGTTGTCGCTCCCAAATACAAGTCATCTAAATTTGATTCAAGGGTATCAGCCTTTGCAGTTTCTTCCATGCTTGTATTAGACTCAGAGTACAAAGACATCTCATCTTCATCGAGGGGCACCCCTTCTTTCTTCTTTTTCAAAATCGAAAAGTATTTTTCTAGCTACAGAGAAAAATATAACAAAACAATTCATTATGATTTTTGAAGCTCAAATTCATGCAAGTAAAACAAGCGACTGAATCTGATAAAATCGTTAGAATAATAGAAAAATACACTGCCGTACAATAGTATGCGATGAGATCTCTGATAACATCGGTTGCTTTGTATGATTACCAATCGTGGACCCTGAGCAAGACGCTGGAAAAACGAATATCTGCTTTCGCGCTCCGCTGCTTTAGAAGACTGCGTGGGATCACGTGGAAACAGAAAATCACTAACATTGAGGTCAAAAGGAGGATCACTAATGAAATCTGTGCGTACGAGCCTTTGCTAGCGACAGCAAGGAGAAGAAAGCTGCAATGGTTCGGTCATGTCACTAGAAAGATGAGAACTCTTGCTTTCGACATCATGCACGGTAGTGTGGAAGGTAGTAGAGGATAAGGTGGACCAAAGAGAACGTGGTTGACAGATATTGGTGAATGGACGGGGAAGAGTGTGGTTACATGTATTCGAGAAGGATAGAACCGTGATCGGCGAAATTATGAACTCGTCAAAGTGCCAAAACGGCCACCAGGCCACGGGAATGAAAGCATACTCTGTAAACAGTAAACATGTAAAAGCGACATCAAAATTTGAAATACAAAACCATGACGTTTTGCAATTTGGAAAACTAATACAAAATAAGACACATCGCTACGCTGGTTAGCAAATGCGTGCACCGTGTAATCACAACTAGAAGCTTACAAATCACACATGCACTAAGAAAATGTTTGGGATAAAACTTCATACTAAAGCGACCGATTAATCTCGCTGCCACAAAGGAACATTCTGTAAGAGACAAGGTAATCAGCTTTAATAAAACAGTTCTGTTTCTTTTTCACTGTCATATTACACTCAATTTGGTCAAATCAACAACGAAACTGTACTACTTTTGCCACTGATACAGTTGGTTCCTGACAGCGGAAGATAAAGAGTACAAAAGAATAAAAAGATCTACGTCATGCACAGAAAATACACGTACCCTGGTTCTGTCCACTACATGGAGATAATAAGACACAATTTTACCAGTCCAAGATACTGATGAAGATTGACTCCTTGGTTTCAGTTCAGATACCCGCATCATCGCACCCAGTTCTGTAGAGCAAATGAAATGGTTCTATTACCTACGAAAATACGCCAAGTCATGCAAGTATTGTCTTGCACGAGCGAGTGCTTCAGGCGATCTAGCTGATATAGTAACAAAGAAGTGAACACTTGCAGGAAGTCCCACGCAAAGTAAGGGAAAACTCAAATACAACTGCATTCCATTACTTCCAAATGACCTGAGGATAACAGCATAGTAATACATATCTCATTGTTCAAATAAAGATTATAGTCTTATTTCAATCTACTTTCACAACAGTTATGAAAAAATTATTTGCCTGTAGCAGTGCTCTATGTACGTCTTCCTATTGAAAGTATCCGCTCTTGAGACCGCCTGTACGTAGGTGCCGACATTAAATATATATAATCTTGCTTAGAATAAAGAACCAGTAAACGCCAGTAAGTATTATATATATTGTTTGCACCAGAACAAAGGCCAGTAATTCCGACAATTAGTGCAAAAAATATATTATAAATAGTATGACACGATTTAGAAGGAGCTTGCCAATCCATCAATAACTGAATACTTTGAAAATTTACACAAAAATATGGTAAGTGCTCAATAAATTCTTAGTGCAATGTCTTATATCGAATCATCAATTAATGTATACTTTGTTACCATTACCTGACAAATTCCTGCTGTTGAATTTAAAAGACAGAGGGCAAAACTCCCTGGAAGAAACAATGCGGGCCCCTGTTTGAAGAGAAAAAAAGAGCAAGACTTGATTACGTTACCAAATGTGGGCTATATGACAACCATTCAACTAATGGCATCTTTCTACTACAAGAAGACTAAACGACGGCAAAGTACTAACTAAAATTGTCTTCACAGAAAGCATTCGAGGAAACATGAAGGTAACGGTCGACTGTCAAAGCTGTTCTAATACAAAGCGTCCTCGAGCCCACACTCTCAACCGCAAGCTCCTTAGAATCCTTGATCACCCCTCTAGAGGTCAAGATTGAAAACTCTGTTCTAAGATATTTTAATGTGTAGAAATCTGTACCCGAACACTGAAACTACGACAAGTACAGTAAAAAATCCGTTTATTCCAATATCCGGGAGAAATAGAAAAGTGGTGTGAACACTTAGGGGCTTCGGGTAACTAAAGGATTGTCGAATACGCCTTTTCCTCGTTACGCAAGCCTATGTTGGGGAGATTCAGAGGTTTAACCCAGATGCATAAACACAAGAAAGCAAGCACCATGGGATTCCCTACCGCACCCAAAGACCTATGGGCATTGCACAGGGGAGGCTATCACATTAATGCCTCAAACGTATGTGTGATTTACCTTTCCAATACAAACAGGAACTTACCTTCTTTCATGGCCTGGAATCTTTCTTTTAACTGGTGGTTCACAACAGGACCAAATGCGAAGTTATTTACAAAAACTATCCTATGACGGGAAATAATATCTATCTTAGAACACAGAACAGAGGTACTCGTTTGTACTATTATCAATTTACGAAAACTTCTACCTTATAATTCCTCCAGTTTTCCTTACCATATTTGGAAGTTTTATAATAAAAACTATTCAGAATATTAGTGACGGATTTAATGGATTTAGTATTAGTGACGAACTTAAGGCTGCGTTAAAAATATTAAAACGGTAAAGGCAAATGTCTAACTTGAATAATGATCTATGATTATCATCATAATCAACAGGGACGTATTGAACACAAGGAATGCTATTATTAGAGAACGTATGCAGCACATTTACACTTGAAATTGGCATAAAGTGGTCCGGTAACACACGCAGGTCAACAGGAGATGATCTGCAAGTAGTGGAAGAATACAAACAACAAATAAACATTTTAAAACAAAATGCCTTATTCGAAAGCAAAAACTGGTGGAAAATGGGTTGCAAGCCATTCAAGGCGTTTGACAAAACTATGGGACTGAACTACAGCCTTTGTCACTTCCATTACATTAGATGGCACTTCATTGGAGATGAGTGGTACCGAAACCTTGTGACACTAGTTTTACAACGAAAACATTGTGGTACCGCGTAATTACTCTTCCAACCGCTCTTTGAAAGACTAAGGGAGCACCTATCAAAATATTTTACATTAAAACGTCGTTCCTCTGAATGGAACAAGTGATATTTCAATGAGCTTAGGGCAGATGGATAGACTGGGTGGTAGTTCTTCTATGGTCAACTTATGAGGTGTAGAGTAGCATGTCTCCAAAATTGCCTCTAACTGGATATCGATGAGCATCGGTGGAGGATTGGGAACTAATGTGGCGACAAGAGAAAAAGGAGTAGGTTAAAATAAGGGTTGCCATTATTCAGTAGATACAGAATTACAACTTAGTGGTGTGGGTCTCTGGTTCGAATCCCGTTGATCACTGGTGATCTATTTACATTTCAGTCATGAAACTTGGCAAATGCAATACTGAATAAAATAATAAGGTAGTAGTCAGATACCTTTTTCGCCTAATGGCATCTGCAGTTGCCCTGAATAAAAAACATACGAAAATAACTACTGCAATACTTCTTCTTACGTTTTCCAATCGTATCTGATAAGAAGCATGGAGATTAAGACCCCAGAACCAGTGTGGAGTAAATCAGTGTTATAATTATCCCTGCATCTTTGTGGCTAGAAAACAACCTCGGTTTTTGCAAAAAAATATGTAACGAGTTGAATGGGTCCTAATAGCCCTGCCCTTGCTAAAAGGTTGCTTATTGCGTGTGCTCCATTGTGATGTAATGACTTACCCCGCATCTGTGATCCTTTGCCTGAGATTTTCCATAAGAAAATCGCCTTTTATAAGCTAAAAATGAAAAGTCAAGTTTAGGAATCTGAAAATCTCGTTACAATAAATACTTCTACAAAAATATGTAGTATGTGCTGACTGTAAGAAATCTAAGTGAAACATTGTTGGATGAGTGAAGGAGATGAAATGAGATATTAATGAAAACGGAAGTAATACTGCACAAAGACTAAAAAAATGATAAACAAAATGCATTGTAGGTGCAACGCTAGTTATGTAACTGATTTATCCATAACAGTAATTTTTTTCTTTAAATAACATCATATCGATGCCACAAGCTAAAATCTGGTCTGTGAAAAATTCACTGTGAAATTATGTTAGACCAACAAAAATCCTTTGTAGGAAAAATGACCACAGGAGTGAATATAAATCATGCATCTCCTTGGGTAACACTTTCACAATTTTAAAAATCCCTACTATGGAAATATGTCGAGGTACCTACTTTGAAAGGGCAGTACGTCTTTCCAAACCATCCCATCCATTTCCTAAACTGATTTGACATTTCTTCTGCGTATTCCGCTGGAGTATCAGCCTTTTCCACTCCGAAACAAAGCTTACAGTCTACAGAAGCAGCAACTTGAAGAACCACCTGTCCAACCCCTGAAAATGAAAATCACGGGTGCTGTATGCTGCTGGGAGAATTTTTCTATACTGCAAAATCTTTGTGGAATTCACTCAATATGTCATTCTTATTATTGTTCCATTGCTCTTCAATAAAGGTTATGACCTCTTGCCTATTCCCTTCAAATTGTATCTAATATTTAACTAATTATCATAGATAATGGATATATAGGCATAAAACACCTAAGGCCCTGATAAAAATAAAAACGACAAATCTAATAACCACCTTTACTATAAAAGACCCTCAAAAGTCGCTATGGCTGGAGGGTCAGCCACTTTGTTCCAAACAACAATACTAACAAACCCTACAAAGAAAACCACTGATTTTCTCAGTTTTAAATAAATATGAAGTATTAGTACTTTTCTCCATTGACTAATACAATAGAGTTGGCCAAAATATCCTATGATTTAAACAAATCCGTTTGTCAAGGGCATTCAAAGTATCTGGGATTAGGGCAACCGGATATTACTAAAATTCTAAGTTATTCTAGTGTTTTCATGTCCTTGCAACTGCAGGTCTCTCAAATAGTAAGTTGATATTGTTATTATTGTATTATTGTTAATACTGTATAGTAAGTTATATATTAATACTTTTTACTTGGGAAGAAGAGGGGTTCTCAAGCTCCCTAACAAATGTTTACTAGTTATTTCTCTCAGTCTTACACTTTCAAGACCACAAACTTTCTGATTTCAACTTTTACTAGTCTGCCACATAGATGCATTTGTATTTTACAAACATTTAACAAACTGGGCCAAAATTTGCATTTGAAAAATGAAAGTGTACTTCAAAATCAAGCAAAACTGTTACCTAGAAAGACTATTAACTGGGTCAACTTGCATTATTTTTCATCAATAATATGTCCCTTTTTCAAAATGGTTTACGTAAAAACACTAAAAAAGTAACACAATTAAACATCATAACAAAATGTCTTTAGTGCTATTAGCACCATACAACATGATGGTACATTTGAACATACCACTTCCAAGGTCCAAGAACTCTTCATCCCTTGAAATGGGTATTTCATCGACCACTTGTGCAACCATGTCAAATGAGGTTTCCCCATAAACCTATGAAGTTACACACATAAATAGCATATAATCATCCTAATCTGACAAATTGAGTAGCTAAAAAGAGTACTGCATTTTTAGTAGTACCTAAATAAACAGAAAACTTCCTATTTACCATCTTATGCCATGGAAATATTACAAGAAATTTAAAGTTTTCCCTTCCATATTTCTATAATCAAACTCTATATAGCTTAGAAAGGTCTCATAATATCTATTAACCATACTAGACATTGGTAATGGTCATATATATGTATATATATATGTCATAAACCAGACACAGCATTGATTAAAAGTATTGAAAGATCTTACACCCAGTGCAGTGGACAAGTTCAAAGACATTTAAGCAACTGGCCATACATGCAAGGCAATTCACAATTAGCACCTAAATGAGACTCATTTAAATCATTGTCACTGTTCCTTCAGCTGCATACTACTAGACTTAACATTGCAGTATTTTAACTATTCATTAGTATGCAGAGACAGTAGGATCAAAAAGCCACTCATTGAAGTCTGTTAGCAAAGAGAATAGGATGGCAACACAGAGCTAGTTGTCACATTACTTTATGAAGACAATTAAAGTGCACTCTCTTGACATTTGTGCTTGTAAACAGTGAAATATTGCAAAAAAAAACCAATTATATACACCAGGAACAACAAGCGACTTCATAATTCTTAAAGGTATATAGTGTAACAACAATGAACTGAACCACCTCTAAATACATGTACTTTCAAATTACATTAAATCCCATTGTTCGATTTTTTTATCAACTCTTTTTGGTAAACTATACACATGGTTTCACCCCCCCCCCCAATGACTCTGAGGGGAGTTAACTTTTTAAAATCTCTTATTTTATTGGGGACCTAAAATTTTGGGAAAAAAGTGGGGGGATCTTGGGGGACCTAAATAATGTCACCCAATTCTGGGGGGACCTGACACAAATAGTTGATAATTTTCACAAGCACAGTGCTTTGTTCAGAAGTCCACTTCAACTGACACTTCATTGTTGTGTGGGGCCTTCTGCACCAAACAGAATATCAACATATTTCTCAATGTTGCTCAACCAACTGATTAATTGGGTCACTGAGGAACATATTCCTTTTTCACTGCATGGACTGTCATAATCAAATACAGTCTAAAGTTACCATGCACTGAAGAGGAATTCATCGCTGAGTTTGACAGGTTGTGGTCTGTCTTCAAACGAAGTAGGGGACAATTCAAATGCCAGTCTGATCCAAAGCATAACATTCTGCAGTACATGATCAGTAATTATATACATGATAAATTTTCCAAACATATGTGAAATGTTTCTCATTCTAATGTCAGCCTCACCAAACATGAGTCTGCGGGAGAGATCTTACAGCAAGCTGACCAAAATTTGTTATAAGGATAGAAACAAAATACAAACAAAGAAACTCAAGACATTGTATTTGCTGGTCATGCACAAAATTAAGGATTTGAACAAGGAAGAGCTCCTTATGAAAGCACAGGAACTTTTGGAAAAATGATTTTCTTGTCACAATCTTGTGATGTTGCTTCATGGATATTTTGTCATGGAAAACTGACTTCAAAAGCATTGTTAAGTTGTGTCAGTTATTATATTTTTGTGCAGTCACATCTGAATCAGTTTTTGCTGATTTTTCTTTGGCAAAAATTTAATTTGGTGTGACAACAGCTTGGAATTATGGTGTCAAAGAAACTTCAATTATTCTACAACTTAAATATGTAGAAACCTGAAAAGGTAGTGGGGTAGTGTTTAATTTGGTCAGGAAATAGTCCAGGGGTGAGAACAATGCTAAATCCACCCAAGACAATCTCAGGAAGAAACTTGTAAAGGCACTGCCTTGGAGTTTACATCTTTGTTGCACGCTGAGGCCCAAAATAATGAAATGGGCACCGAACCAGGCTCTTCTCTGATTTGAGTTCCTTTGAGTTTTTGAATGATTGGAATTTTGTACTAAAAGCCATTTGAGAATGAGCAGATTCTAGATGTGCAAAATGGCTTGAATCTATTTTTACTGTTTTGAATGAAGAAAGTTACTCTCACCTCTTGGCTGAGATAAACATCATGGCCATCCATTTGAGAAAGCAAATCCATTGAGTTCAGGTAGACTGTAGCCGTGTTCACACTAAAGCTTAAAACGGTGTCGACAACCGTTGTAAATTTTATAACGGTTCCCACCGGCAAGAACAGTATCGAAAACGGTTCTACAACCGATGTAGTTTATATTAGTTATGGATGTGGTCTCGAAACTGTTTTAAGGAAAGCCAAGGTGTGGAATTGTCAAAATGTGTTAAATCTGGGGGCGGGTCAGAGGACAACAGGATTTTCCTACCAAAAGTATCCTATACGACTGCAGTATCTTACTGACATCTTATTTTCACAACAAGCCGTAAGCGTCAAATTATGAAAATGGTTATCACATAGTGCCACAGCGCTTGACGACGCAGCGCGAAACATAAAAACCAAA
This sequence comes from Alatinidae sp. Z8VKAUB7J3, assembly GCA_010016025.2. Classification (NCBI taxonomy): domain Eukaryota; kingdom Metazoa; phylum Cnidaria; class Cubozoa; order Carybdeida; family Alatinidae; species Alatinidae sp. Z8VKAUB7J3. The sequence continues at coordinate 7,467,069 of JAAAKM020000498.1, forward strand.
AGAGGATAGTTACAGATGCCTATGAAAATACGTTGAAGGACCTTAAAACGTGTATCAACAAACATAGAACGTCAACAACAGCAAACTATCATTAAATTCGGCACCAAGAAAATAATTCGCTTCAGATGTCACTTCAATAACACCAATAGGAACCAAGTAATAGAGGGTTTTGAATCCTAAATACCCTGCAGAAAGAAATACCGACGGCAAGCAGTCCTAGAGATGATTCCCAAGGAAGCAGTATTTAGCCGAAATACTTCAATTAAAAGCTTGGCAAGCACATCACTTTATAAATAAAAAAGGTACGCGCTCACAGCTAAAATTTCCCCTGAAAAAGCCTACCATTAGGGAGTCGAAATGTCCTGTATAGCAATCAGTTACAACATCGTGAGACAAAAAAGCTGTGCAATAAATAGCCCCCTTTTACTAGTGTCCTATCAATTCTTGCTTAAGTAGACACTGTAATACTTAGTAACCAAGGGAGGCTACAATGGTCTCGTATCGGTAAGCTGGAAGATGTGAGCTTTCCTAAACCCTCATACAAATAACTACCCTTAGTTTGAAACCAAGGTCCAGGCCAAGATAACGGGAGGGGAAGATCAGGGTTACGCCCGGTAAAGTCGATATTCTTTTTGAAATTTGTCAAATGTGTCATTGTTAACGAATATATAATAATACATATTTATAGATATATAAGATAAGTTAATATATAAGAATTCTGCACGTATCGGGAGTGAAAAATATTGAAAATAAGCACATGCTCAAGCACAGGTCAATAGCGAGAACTTAAGTTAATCTTTCCGTATTTTACCAACTGCAGTATTGTCGATTTTTAAATATTACATCATCAGTAATTGATTCTAAATTAGAGCGGCTGAGTCTTAAATTTTCACGTCTGCGTGAAGACGCTATTTCGAATGGTTCTCCTAGCCGAGCGGACGGGGAAATGCAACTTTTTCATCTGGTATATCGATGCAAAGGCTCATAAATGAGGTTACATGCCAGCAAAAGAGGCTGACCAACCTTGTACATAAAAGAGAGCAACCTAATGACAAAGAGCACAGGACCTCATGTACGAGTTTTTCACTTGAAACAATTTCCTCGTGATTTTGGATAAAATTTTATCCCCAATTTTTGTAAAATCAATCCTACAACCAATTGGGCAGTCAATGCGGGTCTTCAATGATAAAGCAGTAAAGTAGAATAAGAATACAAGAGCGTTTTAGCCGTATTGCCCTTTAATAAATTGCCATACACTCTGTGAAACTGGACTACTACTTTCTCCGACCTTCGTCCTGTTGCGCCAATTTCGTTTGCCAACTTGATTTCTCTGAGTTTCTCCGAATACCCATACGTCCTATGATTCTGTTATTAGTATTAAATATCTTAATATGTCGATTTTTCTGTCTGCTCTGCGTCTTGACAATACTTACTATAAATAATTTCTAACCATTTAGCATGTCTGATGAGATTCGATTCAAACATTTGTTTCTTCATGAGAACAGAAAATCTGTAACTACAATTAAGGTCTTCACCTGTGTCCAACCTGTCTTTCGAAAGTTGAACAGTCTAATCCATATTAACGAAAGCATTTAAGTAACAAATGTCAGTACATACACTTCTTAGGCAGTAGCACGAAGCATTTCACCCTTGTTTCTCTGATGGAAAATAGCCATCGATTTTAGCTGAAGTTTACATAACTGGGAGTTAGCAAATACGTCGGACAACAGCTTAATGTATTTTTGGAAACATTCAGGTTTCAAGATCCATCAGATGCTGTATCTCCATCCTTTCATCTTACCCTCTTTCAAAAAAAATCAATAGATTTCGGAACACAGTTATCATGCAGTTGTTTTTAGAACACCTGCTCCTTCCATTATCCTCCGAAGGTAAAGCCATGGTTTTAAGCAAATTAAATTCATCATGCCCACAGTTTCTAAAACAAATTTCACTTCTTGAACGTCCTCATTATACCACAAAGTCACTAGGCTACTCACCAACCAAGGAAACAATTTAAAACATAGCCTACCTGAGTCGATAATTCAAACGTGTAGATAATGGCAGACGAAGAAATAACAATAAGTCTTTAGTCGTCTAATTCAAATTAGTGAACTGGCTTTCTTGTATGATTACAAGGATGTAAACATAAATGTGTGCCAGACCGAAACGGTCACTTGGATAAGTTTAGGATAACACTAACGACGGATTTAGCCTCACGTTATGGTAATTTTTGCATCGTACTCGGATCTTAACTGCTACTTTATCGCATGCCAAGTGGAATAAGACGAACTGACAGCTGGTAAAACAGCAGCGATAGGACTTTTGGCTACCCTTCTACACATTGGCTGTACTTTCTCCTCATGAGAAACCTCAAAGGTGTACAATTCCAGTGACACGTCAATATTCCAAACTGCGGGAAACAGTTATTCGAGTTGAACAGATTCTCGGAAGAAAACATGTTTGTAACGTATCTACATTATTGTTAAAATACGACATGGGGGACATTTATTGATACAAAAGAACCTCTTCACAGCCCTAAAGAGTTCGTTTGATATCAATAGAGAGCATAATGAGATGGTAAATATCATCGTGTTGATGTAGAAACAATGGATGTGCCCGGAACAGGTAGCAGACATCAAATATTTAGAAGAACTAAACAAATATCATAGAGCATGTCCTGGACATCAATTTACATTGTCAGTTCTTTGATAAGGCTCAAAGCTACGCCACAAACCTTGAGGAGTGATTCTGCAGGTACTGGTTAAGCCAAATTCTAACTTAGCATTTAGTTGAAAAGAAGTGATACGTTATATGATCAACTCCTTAAGTTGACTTTCGTCGAATGACTAAAGTTCAGCTCGAGCATTTCATAAGCATCGTTTACCCAAGTGGTTTAGTTGGCATGGGCCATTCAAATAACGAACAAGGCTTGGTCAGTGATTCCAATGTAGTTTAAAGGAATTGTCCGAAGTCATATGCTGCAGACTTCAAGCCCCAAGTTTAAACATTGTGGTAGTAAGAATTATCACTGGCACATATTCAAAATTAAGGTGAAGAAAGAGCAGTTAAATTTTGTATGAGACATTCAACTAATGAGCGATACGTTACAAAGGCTTGGTATTTCGTTTGAAGGAGACATCAGAGTCTCGACCGACTTCAGTCATTTACCATTTATGCTTCGAAGTGCTGCAAAAGCATTTTAGGACGAAGGAGTTAGAAAGAATCATCAAACAAAACAAAGAAGACGACGAAGTTACTGGACAAGTGGCATCTGCTTGAGCAAGGTTAGTGGACGAGTGAGAAATATTATTCTTGGAGCTTGAGGTGAAAGCTCTCTATATCTGTTCACACGCAATAGCAACAGACATAGTTAACACACTGCATAATTTAAACAGATTAAACGACTAATCAGAGTCATTTGAGCAAGACATTATGGATCACACTTGCACTGGATTTATGAACTCATTAGGTTTGGGAATCGCCATGGCAACCATTTCAGTATCAGTCGGTAAATTATTATCACCATATTACTTCTATTATATAATGGCATTAATATGTTCTGTTATTACTTCCGTTCTGTTTCTTGATAAATTACGCAAATCTACCGAGAATCAGCAATTTAATAACATTGACAGTGCGCTGAAAGAACGTGCTTTAAGACGTTACAGCGAGAGACAGTCACAAGTCATCGTTGACAAAATGGATATCGAATCTTCTGAGAAAGTTAACATTCGTCTAGGAAAATTTAGTCGATCTGAGGGAAGTCTACTAACTAAACCTGACGCTAGTCCACAGCTGGAACCCGCCGTCACTATGGAAAACCCACCTTTGTTCACTTTAAGCGGAGGAACAGTTTCAAAGACACCAAAACGACGGTCTGGGAAATGGCCAAGCATGAGGATGTCTTCTAAGAAAGTGACAATAACCGACGGGCCAAAGCCTATTCTTAAAACGAAATGACGTCACCTCTTACTAGAAAATTAAAATGCACTGTGAGATACGTTTGTCTAAAACAATCCAGTATGCCTGTTGGAGATAAATTTTGTTTAAAATCGACGAGTATGCACACAGAGATAAGTTCATTGCCATGATATGGCATAGCTACATAATGATCCCGTTTTAAATTCCATGCAAGGATGGATACCGAATTCAATGGTTTCAAACGCTTTAGAAAGACTACGTATTAATTGTCGCAAGGGGCTTTTTTAAAAATGACGTAATGCTCTTCCGGCGTTAAGAAAACCCAACAAACAATTTGCACCGAATGTGAGAGGGGGTGGGGGTGCAACGACGCAACGACGATAGTTTCAGCTGAACTCTATCTAGGGGAAAAGTCTAAGAAAGTATCAACGAAGGGGTAGACTGTCTGATACCTTTTCGTGTTTGACAGGCACTCAAGCTACCAAAACAGCCATCATCAGCTGTAAGAGGGCGTAAAGGCACATTCTGAATTGAATTGCGATTTTGCCTTTATCCTTTTCATGCGTTTACTTTGTCTACTCTGATTATCCGGGAGTTACAAAGGCAAGGTACAACTGTCTTGTTATATTTTGTGCTAGGTTGAACCGAACCTAATACAAAAATGGTTTTGGAATTGGGACATAACATATGAGATATCACATACAAGTTACAATAAATTGCACTACGTTTTCAACAAAAAATAACCAAGTGTGAAGGAATTATATCATCGAATGGATGGACTACGGGCCCAAATAAGTTTTTTTTTTAAAATATACTAAATGTTAATTTTATAGACACGAAACTGTGGTTTAAAAGCGTTAATTCAAAATCTGATGCAATTTCCATACGATCTCCTCCTTATTAGAAAAAAGAAAAGTTTTGAAAAGTACCTATCGTCAAGAAAGCTACGTAGTAGTACTTCTCGACTCCAATCACGCTCAACGCTTTCATGGAACTAAATACATAAATTCTCTAATATAGTTCGAGGCCTTTGTAATTGGGAAGCAGATTATTTATTTGGCAAAATTGGTTGTACGTAATGTCATATTCGACTTTTGTGAGTCGGGGCACCAGCCGATCTAACTTTCTAAGCGCTTTATTCCACTTCGAACGTTTCGCAAGATTACAAACGATAACTACTTCGTTGCATAGTAGTATGTTACTTCTTCGCTCGACGTTTCGGCATTCTCTTTTGCCATCAATAAAAATCACAGTTCAAGTGATGCAGACGCAAAGCAATACTTGAATAATACTGGAACAAGATCTTGCTAAATAATGCTGGCTTCGAAACTCAAAATCTACAATCCCTTGCTTACGTTCCTTTCTCGCAAACCATACATCATACTGGCATGCCATTCCTACTGGCTACTCCTCCAGACTAAGTTACTCAAAATGTATTACTAAGTTTGTAAAGACGTTATTTCCCCTCCTTTATCTCTCTTTACAGCAATTGGGAATCTTCGGAGAACAAAGTATGCGGACCATTAGTTTTATTTCCGTACAATAGGCTGGCCTATAAACGTTGAAATAAAACCTGTTAGTGGAAGTCCGTGTCTTGTTTACACCACATGATAAAGAAAAATTCATGTATGCGGATATTCCGTTGTTTGGAAACTGTTAAACCTACGTATGGATTATATTTGTTTCATTTTTTTACAAAGAAATCCGGTTATACAAGGTCAAAAGACCACTTTATATGTTGATTTGATATTTACCGCGCCCTGGCTTAGTGGAAATAAAACAAAGTTTACGAAGATTTTGTATATACTGTCCAACGAAACAAATACATGTCGAATTATGTCTTGTGAGTTGTTGTGTACAATGCTTAAGCAACTGACTTGGTCCTTGCTGCCATGCTTTTCGCAATCAGCTGTTCAATCAGCTGAGCAAACATTATTAAGATTGATAGTAAAAGTGGCTGAGCGGACAACTAGCGTTCAACAGAAGCCGTAGCGTGCTTTTGGGTTTGTTCAATGTGAAACACTGTAAGAAGGGCGGGGGCACCCAGTAAACCAGTCTTTCATATACGTCAACACATCGTCTCTAGTCCTTACATCACACAAACAGGCCGGATCAAGGCAATACCGCATTGGGGTCATAATCTGCACTACAGATTTCCTAACAAAACGGGAGTAATGAACTGTTTTACGCCCAGCATCAACATTTGTAACTTACATTTTGGATTTTGGTGGAGTCCACCACATTTTACCTTAACGTCATCGACGATGACCGAATTCTGACTGTTGGTCGTAAGTCAGTGAAATATCTAGTTGACCATCACCGGCTCACAACACAAATCTTGGCCCCTGCGTAGTGACGCTGATACCAGATGTGAAAATGTCACAAGAGCAGACCAAATAGAACAATGCCTCCCTCAAAGTTGTGTTCAGACATCGTTGTGACTGGAAAGGTTACTTAGGGTAACTGATACAGATACATAATAGGTTAGGTGTCCATTCCCGCCCCTTCGATACTGCATTCGTAAAACTGCACACTTCTTCATACAAAATGGAGATTTTGAAGCAAACACGTTCTACCGTAAGCACATGTGTATGAATGACGATGATTCAAGTTTTGCCTCCAGAACACGCACGAGATATGCCCCCTCTAAGTACAGCAGGAGAGAAGCACAAGCAACGTGACCTTCAAACAATAAAGTTTGCCACATAATGTAATACTAAGAAGTCAATCTCCGATTACCCGTTTTGTCCTTCTAAGCCTTCCTTTATCAAGAAAGCAAATACTTGGCTTGTTTTCTATTTAAAAGCCAATTTTTGTAGGCGCATCAGGTTTCACAGCGATAAAGGCGTCACACGACACAGGTAAAATGTTCACAACCTACTATTTCAAAAGATCGGTGGAAAGTGTTAGTATTACTTTTGAAGAGGGGGCTATTGATCTCATTCGAGTACAATCAAGGGACTGAGAGGCTTATCGATTGCTGTCCAAAAAGTATGAATTGCGCAGTTAAATCCTTCAACAACAATTAAATGAATTTTCTGGGTGCATTGAACGTATACGTTGCTTAAGTTACGTTGCTAAGAGGATCTCTCATCCACACTCTCGTTACGTTGGTTCTATGAAGGATATCGCCTTACACAAAAAGGTAGGTGCTTTAGTAAACGTTGCATCAATTACGACTGGCAATAAGACTCCTTGAAACATTCAACCGCAAATTTATATCCTCCATAAGTTTCCTCAGAAAAATTCGATGTATACCATTTATAACATACATGTTTCCCCAGCCGTTTCGACATTAACTTTTCAAATTTGAAATCTGACAAAGACACTGTCGGAACGCCAATGACAATGGGTATAAAAAAGATATTAAAAATATTATACGTATAGGAGAAAGTTGGCTTTTTGAAAAAAATCAAATTAAGGATGCCCTTATTGGAGGACGATGGCAATTGACGAGAAAACAGCACGTCGATGTTTATTACAGTAATGTGGTAATCAGCAAATCATTGTGTTTCTAATTCTACTTGAGTTGCAATGGTCCTTATACGTAAGAACTCTAAGAAGATTGTTCCCTAGCCTCGTAGACAAACTACTGACTTACTTTAGTTGGCGTAGTCTGCACGTAGGCTCATGATACCTTATATGCATACACATTAGCTTTACTCTCTAACAAATAGTACCGGTTCGGTGGTATGTGAAAAATAAATCAAGGGCGTGCCATATAACAGCACTACGCACGCTTTTGTGACTGAACCTAAACACAGTTTTTGGGCAAACATTAGTGGAATTTCAAATATAAGTCCTATAACCTACAATCCGCGTGACAGCGCCACGTGCCTTAAACGACTGGCATATTCAAACGTTTTCCTTATATCATTGAAAGGTTACATGGAATGTTTTGTCATTACATCACAGTAAGTCCCCGTATCATTCTCTGATATCCTAGTGCATATACAGTCACCCGAAGCGTCAACTTTCTAGGCTTTTAGTCACGATAATCAAGCATCGGCCAATGGTGCCATTTTTCAATGTACGTTCTCGATTCCCTTACAGCGACACTTTTCTTCCTGAATTATGCATCTCCCATCAATTAAACTCACAGCCTTGTTGAACCCCCCTCTGCACAACATCTTCAAACTACAACGTCTAAGAATGATATACCTACTTCAACTTACAGCTTTATTTTAAAGTCCTAATTAATCTTAAATGTACTAAATAAAACGTAAATAACTCTGAGTAAATATATAATTAACAAACAAATAAGTATACAAATCCATATAAAACGCAAGTAAATGGAGATAATAAGTATAATCGAGAACCTCTACATATTCTTACATTAAGATGTCTGTATGATTACGCCTGTCCTCTGCTTTAAGCACGCAAGCAATGTAATACGTGCGATGAGGTTACCTTAACGTATGAACTTAAAATAAAGGGTTTCCACTAAGGGAAATTCACCCTAAAACACGTCAAGATTAATAAACGCCCCACGGGGATTCATCAACTTTTAAATCCCATGATAGCTAGCACAACATGCATCGACGAGGAAACTTATAAACGTAGTAAAGGTCTCGTGGGAAATTTCAAAATCCATAGTAGCTGTGGTTAGTTTCTTTCGAATTCGCTTATCTCACACTTCAACCACTTCTACGCATTTAAAGGCACTCCCTGACCGATGAAAGTGTTTTACGCACATAGAATAAATAATAAATGACACTTCTGGCAGGAATCCACGTAGTTGATCTACACGGTATAATCTTACACGAAACAAACTTCTTACCAGCTTGAGATAAACATGCAAACCTGCAGGCTTATTTCGAAATCTAATCTATGCGGCACAAGAAACCGACAAATGACCTCAAAAACCGCTCCACACAAAAATAACTACTACTTTCAATACCTCTCCTTATCGGAACGAGGCTCTGAAGAACGATGTTGAGTAAAATCGAAACTGACCAAGGCATACGTGACAAATATTTTGGCGATAGAAGGAATTTTTATCTAAGTGCTCAAAGATTTGGTATTATCTAATGCACGGAACTCTTAAATGCTCTAATAACGAGCGTCATAAAAGTTGGCGGACTACAAGAAAAATTATTTCTGAAATTGACGTACCTTTTCCCTATCACGCGCTTTCAAGATCATTATGATAGCCACGACGACTTTCAGTTCAGAACATGACATGTAAGAGACTAAACTGCACTGCATTGCAATTAGACAATATACGGCCATACATATGAAGCATAGATAGCAGTTAGATGTCAGCTCGACCTTAATAAATTTAGTTCAAGTCGACGCTTCACCCGCTCTTGATCATGCATTAGCTTCTCTGTTCCGTTCATCGGCAACTACATTATTGAAGACGACTAAAACAATCATGACGTAATGATTGTTAAACTAGTATTGGAAATTATCCTATCTTTTTCGTCCTTGGCTCTATTAGCATCACTATTATGCTCCCTAACTTTAAATTTAAGTGATGTGTTCGGCAGTTGCTGACACCTGCATTGTTATCAAACTGAACTTTCAATTTCTACCCTTGTTACAGAAAATGGAAAATTCGAACGTGCGTTACTTCCGGAGATATCGGGTATTATTTAAAAAACAACTAAGATGCTCTTATAAATTCGGATCGTTTTCTTACATAAAAATTTCTAATAAAAGAATAATTTGCGTCGAGTCTTCTTGTTAGTGGCACATCAAGGCTTTCCGATCAAAACATACTCAGGGGCATGACGATTTTGGTTAAACTAGTGTGAATTAGACCTTTGAGGAAATGGTGAAGTAGTGAAAACCAAACGAGGTAAATAATCAGCAAAATACCACATATTGCACAACTTCGTATGACGTAATAATTACAAGACGAGTGGATGACTTTTCGCCATCACTTACTTTCCATTGACCTCACTTGAATATTGATCTTGACAAAAATTCAAGGCGCTAAATGTAGAGATCTTGAGAAATTGGAGAGCAGGATCTGCCCCTATCATATCGGAGCGAGACGGAAACCCTCAAGTGCCATAGGATTAAAAACTGCCCCTAATAAACCCAAAATACAATTGTCTACATCTGCCGTGTGATACAGTTAATAAGACGCAGGAGGAAACAATGTCGCAGAATATTGGCAAGAAGACGGAGAGACTCCGCGTATTTCCTTTTGTTCTCATAGTGCTAACAGATTAGACTTGTACGCATGGTGCAATGAAGACGGTTGGATACAAGAGACCTTTCCTTAAATGATGTCATACCAAATAAAAACTCGAAGTCTCTAAATAGTTAATCAAAAGCTGATCGTGAATCCGCCTCTGCAGCCTCCAATCATATTTGGGACACGTTTACCGTTATGCTATTCATTTACAACGCCAGGAGGCCTTTCCTATCGCCCTTCCAACAATATCAAACGTTGCCATAAAGTATTGAAAAGCTGTGCTTTTCAAAACAGACTAGAATTCGAACTTTATAAAGTAGTTGGTTATTTTACCGCACACAGCTGATGGATATGGGTAAAAGCGTGTTCCCTAGAAACAAAAAATGCTTGCCGTTGCTAGGGATTCAAACGGGATCTTCCACCTCAAAACCGACGACTCAACCATTGAACTAAAAGGGCGCACCGGTTAAGTCGAGGATTTGGTTAATCTGTCTCAAAATCTCACTAACACTAGCCACGTATGGCTTTCATGCATTAATATCACGAAATTAGCCAACGGCAAATGCCATGACGCTACCATCCGAAAGAAACCTTGTGATAAGACCAAACCTACTCAATAACATACTTGTTACCGGCACTGCTTTCTTGATTAAGTTTTACCAATTTTAACATAAGCGCAGTGAGAGTTAGGAAAAGAAGAGGATATTACTTTGCCTCTACATTTTCTCGTGCCAGCAGTTTCTGAGCATTTTACAACGGCAACATCTGCTTACCACTGTATATCAGGTATTGGGATGCATTGTATGTCGATGAAATCAATAATTCATAGTGCAGAGATTAGCGCCGAGTAGACATTTTGCGCAAGTAAGGAAACTTTCAAACCGCAATTCAGTCAATTCATTGTAAGTAGGTTTTCAAATCATGATAAGATCTAAAGACAGCAGCATAATTTCCGAGTGAAAGATGGCTTGCGTCTTTATTGAAGATATGGGAAACAAGACCAGTCTCAACAGAACACAAAGGCTGTTGCGCAACCAAATTCCCCAAGTATTACTCCAGCTTCGTCAAGTGACTCAAGAACTCTATTGTGTAGCTTTCCAAAGAAGACGCGGGGCAAAGCGAAGGTAGAGATCAGTGTTAAGTTAAAGAATACAAATACAGAAACTTAATCTATTAATATTAATAATGGTATTAGTGGAAAAGTAGTGATGATGACCTAGCTGACATTTATGCTTCATCGTCTAGCAAAATTGTGTTGTTGTCCGTTGAGGACGATTTGCAACGCGTTTACCATGTGTCTAATCGTGTTCTGGGAATTCAAATATACTGATGGAGTCACAAACCTGATTATTCAGCAGTGGT
>JAAAKM020000498.1:7484640-7504061 GCA_010016025.2 Alatinidae sp. Z8VKAUB7J3
GGGGAACCAAAAGCGAGAAAACTGCAATCACGTAATGAAATTTTTTATTCGTCTCAAATGTTAAAGCAGTTGAAGTTATGAAGAGGAGGAGGAGTACTACCGCTCTACTTTTGCTAGCTGTTACAGTACCTCGTTACAGAGGCGGGCATCATTCCTACCCCTGATCAAATCTAACCTCTCTTCGAAGCTCTGGTGTTACTCATTTCACTCAACGGTATCGCTTGACCTCACTACTATTTCTAATAATAACCAAACATAGTAGTTACGAGATATGATCTCATGTAACAACATCACTTTGCACCAAGGGGTGAAATGAGAAATTTCCCATTTGCAATTTGTCTGACTTATTAATTATTTACAATTATTATTATTAATTATAAGTATTTACAACATTTGGTTCTTGCAGTATAAGTGGCCTGCAATGTTCCGACCACGATTAAACCATAGAGGGCAGATCCTTTCTTTTTAATCTTTTGAGGGGAGCTCCAGGTAAAAACGTGGTATTGGTCAGCATAAAGACAACCCTAACGCCAAGTTTTGGGCCACATTAGTGCAGAAGTGTGATTGTGTATAGCCCACATAGACACAAATATACATAAGTTTTATTTTAAGTAATTACACTTACACAATTACAAAGTATATATACTAAGCAAAATAAAATACAAAAAACTGCTCCTAAAGGCAATTAAACTATATAAAAACTAAAATATGCCAAGAGGATAGTCCACCAGATTTCGGTTTCAAAATCTTCTTCAAGTATATATATACATATTTGGCAAGGGGTGGAATATTACCACAATAGCTGGCTTTTCTCAGGAAGCTGCGGTGCATCGAAACCACGACCCCATTATTTGAAAAAAACCAAACCTTAACCACAGGACGATCCGGTTATGCTGTAATATACTTCCGGTACGAACTCTGTTGTATTTCAAAGTACTAACGTGCTAAATTGGTACGTGGCTAGGATGGCAAAAAATGAGTAACGGTAGACTTCATCTTGCAGGCAAACGTCTGTTGCAAAGCGCCTTTGAATGTGCCTGGCACAAAAGAACTCTAGATAAATTCAAAGTACTTTGCTTTCCTTTGATGTAAAATTTCAGTAAACGTAACTTTCAAGACAGCTTCCAACGAAGCATATATTGACTTAAATAATATTAGGGTACAGTAGTAAAGAATAAGGACAGAAATGTATAGTTAAAGGCTTTACAGTCTGGTAATTAGAAGCTATCTCTTTGTTACAGTTGGGTCAGTCACTTACACTTCCACGTAATGCGCCAGAAAGGATCATCAAAAGAATCCTTACAAACAGACTTCATATGAGTAGGACAGTATAATGAGGATTTAAACCCTAAATGCATACGTTTCATGTAACGGAAAGGCGGTCTGTCAAGTTTCATTAGTGCACTTTAGATTACGTTCAAGGAACCGTAGTACAAACTTTCTTACGTCCATGTAGTGTAAAATAGGACTAGTGATAACTGGTGTCTAGAAGTAGGAATGTGAGCAGTCTCGACCAAATCTTAATGTTTGCTGGCAGTGTATCTGTAGTACAATAATGACAACAGATTGTGTATATTCGTTAAGTTAAAATAGTTAATGTAGTTCATAAATTGTCATCAAAACAAAGATCTTAACCTGAACAAATGAAAATTAAACAAAATTAAAATTGCAAGATGCAATAATCATAAGAAATGAAGAGTAGTCGCAATGGAGCCTTAACCTATGGTTGAAATTTACGTCTTCAACAAAATAGAATTTGCAGGCATTCTTTCTCTTGTCATGCGCTGGTCAACACACAAAGTTGAACAAGCTGTCATTTAACCATTGATTTGATTGCCTTAACGTAGCATTTAGTGATGATGCAAATAGTGGTGCTGCGTACACGGTACCGAGTAGCCATGTTTCGTATACCACACAATCAAGAAAATAAAGATAATTTTTGTACGAGTAACCAGGACTGCCGGATAAACTACATGAATCAAAAGACCTAAAATAACTTAGAGAATCCTGCTTCATTGACACAGTGTTCATACCCCTTCACCCGACAACACCGTAACTAAATTGATAATTGTAGCATCCAAAACAAGCTATATAGACTTATCAGCTAAATATATGGAATATTGCGTTCATAAATTTTCAACTGAGAAGCCAAATTCCTAAAGGTTGACTTTCTACAAGAGCAAACATAATCACCGATGTGATGTTATCACACGTAGGTATCGAGGAATGACACATCTCTCGAATGTTTGGGATGTACTTTAGGCAATCTCACGTATGCAAGATTCTGGGGACCTGAAAAGAAATCTAGACCCTTACTTCAATTGCCTTAGCCCTTTGCTAAAGAAACAGGTAGAAATGTTTTGGTGCAACGGAATTTTAGCAGACAAATCTATATGTAACCTTGGGCTGTTTTCTTTACCGCAGATAAAGGGACTTCTTGACTGTCAACAGATCCAATAACAACAGAGTCCAGAGAACTAATGACAAAAACTTCGTAAACAGTATAGTACTAAGCACGCGCAAGCACATTGTTTGATACATGGTCTATTTCATAGAGCTCAAGGGGTCGCCTGGGGATTCGCAAGTTAATTTCAAAGACTTGGAGGTTGCGAAAACGTATAACTGAGTAACACGTTTTATGGTGTATTTACAATAATAACACGTTTTATGGCGTATTTACAATGGCACTTAACTGTGCCATTATATCCAATAAACAAATCATTACATCTGCTTAATAGTGACAATTTTAAAGTTACATCATTATTCTTGATCAAATGTACAATTTCATTTTAAATTAGAGATCAATGAGTCCTGCGAGTGTAGGGCCAAACAAAATCTATAACTTTCAAACTGGTACTGATGCCTCGCAGTCGGATAAAATATCGTACTAGAAAGTAACAAATACTATCTCAACCTCTTAATCATCTGTTTACTGTTCTGTTTAGCACCTGTACGTAGACCTGGAATTTCATTTTAAACCAGGGAGTACAAAAATTAAAGCTACGACATCTTGTCAAATCTGGTATTCAGCATCAAATTTTGCCTTATGAACAGGTTAGTTTGCATTTCGATATTTACATGGTGGCTACTGCATGGAACCAAAACGTTTACACGAATGAACATAACCACTGCATAAGCAGAAAGCAAACAACGTAAACCAACGACAATTTTTTTCTTGTACAACCACCTATGAGCTAAGTAATTAAAGTCTGCTCCATACCTTGGCTATCGATTGAAACTACCAGGCTTTCTCCTGCTGATACTTGTGACAAATTCATATCCCTGTTTGAAATGTGAATCCAGTGGGTACCTAGTGCGGAAAAAAAGAAAATGAAGGACCCATCTAAGAAATAATAGGAGGTATAATTTCAATACTTGTTAAAAAGACAAAAGCTCCTCGTCTATAGGAGATTATTTTCTGTAACGCTAAGGAAGCAAGGACATCCTGACAAACAGTGTCGGAGCAGTTAATGTAAAACCCCTCCATTTAATACAGTGGAGGCTAATGAAGGACTCTCCAAAAGAACGTGGAGTTTAAAAGTACGGCTAAGGGTGATTCGGGTTTAGTAATACAACTAACGTGTCAGCCTAGCTTCCGAAACTGTGGATGTTGTGGACTGCATATTGGCACCTTATAAAGCTTTGCTAGTTTCCGTACAATTTGGATAACTTCTTACCTATATTTTCTTATTTTTTTTGTAACCACTTTAGCTCTATAATGGTCTTGCATAAGTCCTGTGATAACATTTTTGTATTATTTGGCATAAATGTGGTAATTCCAGCCTCATATAACGTTTACTGGAAATATCCAACAAACCATTTTTACATTAAACATCCGGTCATAAATCAACACAAAAGCTACCACGTGAAAACTGATTTTAATGTGATGGAATCACTGGAGTGTGAAGAACCTTTCCATTATACAACACACTGGGCAGATAGTGTACACGATTTTATGGTAAGTAACATTTCACCTTGCGTCACACTGTGTGACCTAAGGTACAACTAATAATTAAAATTAAAATCAAATATAGTCTGCCGATACAAATATCAGAAATCAATTAAACAGTTCTCTTTAATACTTCAGGTATCAAGAGAATGTCTACAATGGAGAAATGCCATTGTTGACTCTTATACATGCCAGCACGCAATAGTATTTGAACTTCTGCCAGCTATGAACAAACAGTCCTGTTAGTCCAACAAACACAATGCAGCAAAACATGGGTGAGCGACGGAAACAAAGTCACGCAACTTCTTCGGAGAACCAGGACTCGTTGCACTACGTTTGGCACTGTCGAAACTGTTTGAAACACGGAACCCAGAGACCAAATACGTAAACTTTAATACTATATTTACTAGCTCTTTATACGCAAAATCCAATCTCCTATGGGTATTTTAATCATACTCAGGGTATTGAACTGTCAGCACAGTTATCATTTCTTGCAAGCAGTGTACTAAAATTGTCGGGAACGCAAAGTCCAAAACAAATTATGCAAATTCCACGAAACAGGAGCCCACTAGGGCTTCCTGTTGTCTTTCATAATGCCGTGAAAATCTTGCCAAGGCCATCAATGAGTCAGTTAGATAATCCGTGATTAAGGTTATCCCCGCCCTCCATCCTGCGCAAAAGTGAGGAAGCTTGAATGGAATTTGCAACGATAAAGTTCTGACATAAAAAATCTCATCCCGAAAGATGCGGATAGAGTGATGGATTTCTGGTTTGCTAAAGAGAAAAAGCAAATTGCATTATTGCAACATTATTACGTATATAATGAGAAATTCAATAGCTGTCCCCACCGGTCTGCCGCTTATGCTCCCTCCGCGAAATATAAATCGGTCATCAAGATAGCTATTCAAGTTCATGACTTAATTTTGAACATGGGCTAAGAATGCCTTACCTGTGCTGCCGATGCAAATCCTTCACTCTTTGTAATATCTGGGCGTCCTGCAACGCAATAAGAAAATCAAGCATCACTGTTGTGATAAATTCGCTTTCACAAACTAAAGTCACTGTTGTGCATCTAAGTACCTAAACAGAATGATTGAAATGTAAAATGCGGAGGGGCTGTCCATTTAATAGATACCTTACAAAGTACATCTACGACGTAATATAAATACAACTAATGACTGAATGCTGCTTTAAAGAAGAAGCCGACGATTAGTGTCTTACCTATCATTTCCCTTGCAGATTATTCAAACAAGGATATTTACTTGGAAACGAGGCAAGCTGATGGGAGCAAACAAATTTTAGCACCATCTTGCATGTTGTTTCCAGGAGTGAGATGGGGAATACACTTCGCATCTTAAAAAAATATTTGCTCTTTAAATCTTTGGAAGACCACTGTATGGAATATAATAAAGATCACCAAGAAATACTAAAAGGCTGTTAGCAAAGACAAGATTTCAGTCTTTAATACAGTTTTGTTAACGTAGCTTAACGATTCCTTTTGACTTTGTCAATGTATGTAAACTTCCCACTTAGGATCACGACCCTTGCTAAATTATATAAGTCTCCTGGGTTGAGAAATTTGTCTCCTGACGATTTCCCTTTTACATATGTACCTTTTACAAATAAAAAAATTATGTTGCTAAAAAAACTCATATCATCATAAAATTGTCGTGGAGTTAAGTTTATAGACTGCAAACGAATTTTCGTGTCTTTTTGTGGAGACTGCCTTAAATCGTGTCAACAAATATTCTAAAAGTAACTGCTTACTTCATTCTGATACATCAATAAAACATCAACAGCGCCCTCAATTTTCTGAGTACCCATTCGCCCTAAATCTTAGTAGTGCTCTTCCCCCTAAATCTTTGTAATATCCTTCACTCCCAATTTCGGTAATGCCCTTCGCCTCCAATCTTGGTAGTGCCCTTCGTCTCAAATTTTGCGAGTCTCATTCGCCCTCAATCTTCGTGGTTTCTTCGGTCCTACATTTTGGTACTTCCCTTCGCCCACAATCTTGGTAGTGCTCTATGCTCCCAACTTTGGCAGTGTCCTTCTTCCCCAACTTTTGCAGTGCCTTTACCCCCAGTGTTGTAAAAGGTTCTTAAATTCACCAATTTTTGCAAGTTTACCATAGTACAAATACGAAACTTGTTTCAACTTAAGCATAGCTGATGTCGCGATTTCATGGCAATTTCATGATTTACTTGACTATGCTACGCATGCCTGAATAGTCCCATCTCTTCCTAAGCCGTTCAAATATCTGAGTTGTACAACTGTTCAGTTTTAATACCAAATAGCAGAACTGTAATCTTCTCCTTCTAATCGGTAAAATCACTTGAGTCCGTGCATACAGTGTTATGAATTCCACAATCGTAAAGGATCTCACTCCCACACTTGCCAGATATTTCTATTAAATCTGTGATATCCTTTATCAAACAAAGCGAAGAAAATAATCTTTACCGTCTACTTTAAGCAATAAAGCTGATTCAAGAGAGAAAAGTACTTGCACACATCCAATAAGACTAGATTTACAATAGACTTACTTTAATTAGGAAATTCAATTTGGTAAAGTGTTCACGCAAAGGCAAACAGAATTACTGATCTCATTGGCCAGTCTGGTTCTCTCTCAAACAATGAAATATTACACTGAAAACATCACGGTGTCGTTGTTTTCCAGAAGCTATATGCCATTTGTTGCCAAAAAGCGCTTTTAGAGAAATGATTCAATTTCATATGTTGAGCTGACTTTGGTAAATTTGGAGCACATGCCTGTAGCTAGAATCTCAGTTACCATGCCTTGCATATTATCTCAGGTTAACAACCTCATGCAACGTGAAATTACACTCTTCCTATGATTCCATCTCTGAGCCGTAACTACTGCAATCGCTTGGTCGCTGATATGTAACTTGACATTCGTGGCGCGACATTTTGCCGAAACCATCAGCGTAACCGAAAATCTGAAATCCCCTTACATTATACTTAGCAGTTCTTACGATGCCAAACCCCCTAAATATTGTCCAATGAATACTTTTTCAATACCATGTTACGATTTAGCCAATTGTCCCACAGGGACCGTTGAACTAACGTAAGTGTCAATAGGAATTTTAACCTTAGCATTTTCAAATAATGTTACGGAGGCGACGTAACGAATTTATGTCAGAAAGGTTCAACGCTCCTAAGAGTATAATTGATTTGTCGCGCCTTGATAACGGTATCGTTACATCCTTGGACCATTGAGAGAAATTTATATGGCTGTCTTTGAGACATGGAACATCATGCTAATCCACTAAATGTTATATCTTTACGCCAAACCGCTTTTAGTTGTAGTTCTGTAGACATCCTCGGCACAAAAAGACTACAGTAGCAGAGTAACGGTGCCTACTTGAGGCGCAAGTGGATCCCAGGATTTGTCTTTAGCGTCCACTAGGTTTTTGTGGTGTGACTTGGTCTACTACACCAGCTCTGCAGCACTCACAATTGCACAAGGGTTAAAGACCATCACTGTACACGTGTACATGAACACTCACACCGTGAGCAGCGCGGAAAGGAAGTATCTTATAACTTGCGACAGTGAGGTGTTGATTTATGCATGTTGTAGTAGACTGCACTATCAAATCCACAACGATAACTACGGAATTTAATTCATACCTCGTCAGGAGAAAATTGATAATCGTCTAAGTATGGTCCCTGGTGCTCTAATGGGTCGAAGTCTCCAACCTCAGCTGAAAAACAACAACAAAAAATTACAGGATTAAACCATGCTCCGGTTTTCGTGAGTGCTTAATAGAGTATACTTAACATAACACATTTAGATGATTCTTATTACGTATAAAGTGATTGTGTATATTAAAACATCAGTTAGAATTATAGTTACACGCTCTCCTCAAACTTATCAATGTAATAGGCTATAATTATCATTATAATTACATAGAAAAGGAGAAGAGATGTTCTGAACAAAATAAAAAAAGAAAAGAAACTCTTTAACTTCACACCGCAGTACGAGATAAACTTAATGCTTCGTTAATACATAAACACTATAAACACAGAATGCCTACATAACACCAGAAATCAAATACGTCATGGCTTCGGGAATAGCCGTTTCTACCCACTGCCAATGGTACAGTAGCACACGAGAATACTACAGTACAAATGGGTGCGGTGAGACGACCAACTACCATCAACATTACGTATAACCGCAAGGAATGCTGGATCAACCAGTTTACGTTCAGAAATCATTACTATCGCGATGCTATGGCCATACACTTAATACGCATGCGTAAAAGAGAGCAATAACAATTGAAAAAAACCTGGATTAAAATTTAATTTCACCAAAATAGCCACAGCTATCTTCTTGGTCTGATAGTGTCATCACTTTGTCCTCTTTCAAGGGTGATTAAGGTAACCGTAAGTTAAGTTGTTGTGCTAATAGTCCAAAAAGGTGGGTCGTAGTTTTACAAGGTATTAAATATTTATGCCTTCCTGAAATTTCCATTCCACTGTTTTGTAAAACTGCGGTAGGGCACACTGGTCAAGACGAATCTGTCCTCTCTTACTGATAAGGCAATGTCTGCCATTACGGTTTCATTGAAAGCGGGTGCATGACACGAGCAAAGAAACAATACCTAATGCTGTGTCGTTAAGTGATTTGCAACCATAACGGAATTCTAAGATAAGCTTCCAACAGAACTGTCCATCACTCAAATTGTAATGGCCAGACGTCCAAACGGATTTCAACCTAAGCGCTGTTGTTCTACTGTTTAATGTTGTGGGCGGAATCCTGTGAGTGCATTACAGTCTGGTTTCATAATATTAAACTGACGAGGATTTCTTTATGAAAGTTTCAGATTTAATCACGATTCCTTATCTTTCGTGCAGAGCCTCGAGCACTATTTACCCGCGCGTAAATGCACAGATGCACCGCTTCCTTATTACTCCAAAATCGAAGTGCTTTATTTACAACGGATGCGAGAAGCATTCCTTTATTTTGTTAACCTTGGTTTATTTGTACAAAACCCTTTCTAGCGTATGGAACAATAAAGAGTTGAGTATCAGCTTCTTCAGTAATTGCACGATGATTTAATCTGCTTTGACCACGATCAAATCTCAATAATATAAAACATTCAAGGCAAGGTTCTAAACCTGACTAATTGCAGATTGTCCCTCACAACCTTTGCTAAAATTTTCTGGGAGATTGCAAATAAATCCGCCATAAAAAAGCATCAAATGTACAAGTATATCAAAACGGACGCTTGCGATGCAAAATTACAGAGTTCTATGTACAAGACCAGTGGCGAACTGCACATACACGACAGGGCCAATATTTCAATGTTTTATCGCGTATCGCGTCCGAAGCGAAAGGCTAAATAGCGAGTCGTGGAAGGCCTTTCAACCGAGTGGAAGGCCACGGTCAAATAGACGACACGCCATCCAATCATGTCATCTCTTCCGTGAAGAAATCTACCTGGGCATAGGTGACGACAACTATCTTGAGCAAAATGACCTATTTTCGATGCTGCCAGCCTTACATACATCCATGTTAAAATCAAATGTTTGTCTGTGCCAAGAGACCGATCTTTCTCCGCTTTGGTGAGCTGGGGATGGGGGTGGAGGTGAAGCTACGACTTGGGGAAACTGTTCAATTTCAATCTAATAAAGAACCCTGTCATTTTTGTTCCAACTACTATTTTTAGTCACATGCACCTCATTCTTACAAACCCTTGACATTATGTGTTCGTCATTGACAGAAATACAATAGGCTTTGTGAGGACCTTATTAGTGACTTGTTAGCAGTTTCGCGGGGCAGTTTAACCTCCCCTCTCATCTATAGGTATCAAACAAAATTTTCAACATCCCACCTTATTACCACTACCAGAAGTCCAACCCTGAAATTTTGGATGGGCCATTAGCCCCCGCCCTACCCATTCCCTTGTGACGAAAACGTTTATAATCGTAAAAGGGGTGATATTTTTGTGAGAGGCAGCTAACCTTTATTGTTTGTTTCTATAAAATGTTGGAGGCGGGGGGGGGAGGGGGGAAGAACCATGTGACCATTAGCGGAGGCATCTAACCAAAAAGGTTTGGCAAACACTGACACACCCTTTGGAAAGGCACAGATCTTAAATTAATAAAAGGTCTATTTTAAATTAATATAAGGTTAACGGTTATTACGGTTATGGTGTTAAAGCGAGCCACAAACAGCAACCAAGCCTGATGATACAGATACTAGCACCAACAAAGCACAACTTTTAAGGTTGCAAAATCACCTAGTTTCTGTTTGACCCGAGTCAACACCCATCCAAATATAATAAATGAAAAATACCAATAGGGTAAATCCATCAATTACTTTTTGTTCTCCTTATTATAGGGCTTCGACTAAGAGCCACAAAGCCGTATAATATCTGTCTATCTTCACTGTCATATAACCAAAGGCTTTCGTGAACAACACCCTATCTGTAGTTAAACGTGTATTCTCTACGGCTAGTGAGATACGCTTACAAGGTAGCAAAGCCACTAGTTCCGGCAAAGCATTTAGTGATAAGGAGCGAGGTGGGCGGCCCTTTGTGTTGCATGTCCCTTGTTGTTACAGGCATATGCAATACCATTGGATTCCACATTAAGATTTTCCATCATTCTGAAGGGGCATAGTATTCTCTTATCTTATTCAAAAGTCGAGTCATTAAAAAGGTTAGGACCCAAAAATGGTCAAGGGGCGTACTATTGTCCGGACCAGTCAAACTGTGAAAACCTAACCAGGAGTAGGACTGCGTAAGACAAAATCGCTGGAAAGTCAAATTTTAAAAACCCGTATACTCGTACTCCAAACTGTCGGACCCATACGCATAATTAGCTATCCACCGTACGACGCAGTACGGCAGCCGGAAAAACATTTAAGTCCTGTATGTCACACTTTATACCAAACTACTGGGTTATGTATTATCAGGTCCACAAAGCCGTGTTCCAACTCCGTTTGTAAATCGTTCATTACATTAGCAGACCCAAACGAGAAATTCTCTCTTTGGGTCTGCGACTTTTAGAGTAAAACGTCATCCTAGCTTTCAAAGTAACGATATTTGCACGTGATTCTGTTTACAGCTTTGCTTCGATGATCCAATCATGAAGGATCGGCATAACAAAAAATGGCAACTCTTAAGTGAAATGTGTGGTTGCAGTCTCTCAATTAAAGACCCCTGATAAGAAGTGGGTCCGACATTGAAACTTCCCTAAATAAACAGAAAAACCACCAAACAGGCTAACTAATCAATAAAGGGCAGCTGGGGCGTCCAAGGGCAACACCCCTCAATTTAGGCTACCGGGCAGAGAAGCAAGCCATGAAGCAGGCTCAACTGCCCAGTAGGACCGCCTCTCACGGATTATGGAATGTGTGGTTGCACCTCTTTGCCCTGGTTGCTAGACCGTTCCTCCATCTCTGCCCGGGTTAGGCATTCCTTTGATGTTTTGCAGCTGTTTAACATCTGCAGTTACGTATTCGTAAAATCCATGCTTAAGGGAACTAGTAGAATACTATAACTCATATTCTTTCCTCCGTCAACCAATCAAAACCGAAAGATAGACGTCCAACATAGAGCCTTAAGACACCCCACGAGCGCCACCACTTACCTGCAGTATGCATTAACCTTCACCTTAATGGGAATCAGACTTCTTTCATACATCAATGTCAACAATTATACATACCTTGCGCTGTGTAAGATCCAAGAACCACATATGAATTGGTTGGGCAGCTTAACCTGTAGAAATAAACCGGAAAATATCGGTAAATGCAACTGCCACATTTCAAAGAAACAAGTCTATGAACTAGTCAGTGTCTCCAACCATTCCTGGATAACTCTGTCAATGAAAAAAACCCATACCCAAACGTTATGCTTCTCTGCGGGTATTAGAGTAACAGAACCATTGTCTGATAATCCTGTTTTCAATAGACATGAAATTGGCTTGTGGACTTTACAAAGCAAAAACAGCAGCTCCGAGCAATTTATTCTTTGAACTGCAAAAACGAAAGCAGGGGCTTTAGCACAGCAAGAGTTGATCATTCTCACGATCAAAAAGGACAGGAAATCGGTTACAACAACATAGCATGTATTCTGCACGGCCAGACATGCCCTACTAATACATGAAGTGGAAAGTGCGTAGTCTAAAGGCATCGAGGTACACGCTGATCTGATACCATAGCACAAAAGGGTTGTGGTATGCATTACGTGTAGCGTCGTTGAGCTTTCGACTCTCAGAGTATGAGATAGATTGTTTCCAAGCTGCTACTCATATTACGGTTACAATATTAAGTTTTATATCTGTATGAATACTTAGCGGTGCAGAACTTAAAAATAGCAGGGAACAAGGGATGCATGGTTGATTCATTTGGCCGAAGTTTTTCGGTTGGCTCTGAATAGGTTTTTGGCGCCAACATACACTTGCTATGGGCAAAAATATAGCTACATGGCACATTATTGAAATATTTTATCGCAATAATGTATTATTTAAGAATGAATTTTTCCTTAACAAATTGGCGTTGGCGTTAGACCCTGGCGAGAGCTAACTGAAAAGCTGCGATCAAATGAAGTCATCGTGCATCTGTTGTTGAGAGCTATCTTCCGGATTTATATGCGTGTGCACAGCCAAAACATGAATCCCTATATCTCTACATTGTTAGCAAGATGTGCGTGGAAGATATTTTAAACACAAATTTTAAACCCCGTACACCATCAAGCATGTACATTTACTTCACTCCATAGTAAAATGCTTGTGAATATTCAAAAAAAATTACCTTCCAGAAACAAGGTCTTCACGGAGTTGTAAATAGAGCAGATACCTAAATACAAAGAGACGAAATAGATTTGAACGTAACATATAAACTTTGTATTCCAATGACACCTTCTAATGATGTGCCTTGCCAGAAAATAAATAACAAAAACTGACACTGCAACTCGCCAAATCATCTTTCTCAATGGGATCCGGGGATCTACTTAAGGGGACGGGGGTAAACTGAGGTAGGGGGTACTAGGCGGTACTCCCTGCCTCAGTTGTAAGGGAAGGGGTGTAGTCGGGTAAATTGTAAGGGAAGGGGGTGTAGTCGGGTAAATTGTAAGGGAAGGGGGTGGAGCAGGGTAAATTGAGACAAAGGGTACTCAGGGGTCCTAGCGTTAAAATTCCATAACCAAACATGGGGATAAAGATATATTGTCTCAGCTTACTCATTTTGCACATATTTTGGTTTTACACCTAGTAAACAAGTTAGGACTCTTTATTGACTGTCAATTTCATAGTGTACAATGATAACATGGGTGAGAAAGAATGCCAGGGGGCCAGGGACCACTTAGAAATTTTGGTAGCCATCATCGGGGGGGGGGGGTTGATATAGCCTCTGAGGTTTCGACAATCTGTTCTAAAGTATTTGTATGAGAAGTAATACTTCTCCTTTATGGTCATTATTGTGCAAAGTTTGTTTTTTCCACACTTTATAAATCACCGTTGTCCTGAATAAATGCTGTGGCATTTATCTGGCTTTTAATCTTTGGGATGCTACTCTATTCACAATGAGGTTAATATTCATAAACAGTTACAGTCAAATATATAAATGCTGATGACTTTGACTCATGTTAGAAGTAACATTATAATAGGAATCTGTTACAATTACCATCAATGCGCTGATCACTTTTTCAATACATTCTGCACTCATTTCTCTATTTGAAGTACAGCTGTGGTGTTTCTAGGAGAGTGGCATTTATCTTCAGAAAAAATATTACTTAATAGAGATTTATAAACAATTTTATAGCCTGGTGGTCATAAAGTACTTCCAACTCCACAATATTTCCTTCACTGTATTCTACGTCCATCCACACATCAACAGTGGGGTACTATTGAGATGTGACATCTGGGCCTAGGAAGTCGCAAAACGTATTTTAATTTGTTGATTAGGTAAACTTGTGATCCCTAAAGTTTGTACTGTGATAATCCTTAAACAACCAAATAATGAATATTGCATTGAGTGACAACTTTGTTTTCTAAACCTTTCCACCACACAATGATCACAGGAATCGCATGAGGAGAAGTACGAAAGCTTTTTGTGCTGAATTTATAGGAAACAACACACTGGGGAAAAATAGTCATGAGAATGACACTTATTCTGCCACTCATGACAATTTGTAAAGATTCTTCCAGCAATTAACATTTTTCTTTTCATGTCACCAGATCAATTAACTATGCTTGCAAATTTTACTAAGAATGCTTATAAGTTTTTACCTAATTTTAACGTTGCAAAAACACAACCTAAAATAAAGTGAAAACCTGAGATAATGAATCCCCCCCCCCTATGCTTCTCTACAAAACTACTTACAACACCCCTCCCTGCAGTTCCAGTATTCAATAATGTTTAGGGTTTGCACCAAATAACAATAACATTATTTAGCACCTTACCACTCACTCATTTGATATGGAAAGGCAAAGGTACTTAATGCATCACAAGTACAGAAAAGAGTAATGCACTGATAAAGCACTAACTACAACATAAAGAAAAATTAAATGTGAATTACTTTAAAAAGTGACTATTCTGAGTTTTCAATGCATAATGTGTGACGTGTGAAAGTGATTCTAACTTTCTATTTTTCTTTACAATAGATAATGTATTGAAACTATAAGAGGTAAACGAGTTTTCAGCTCCCTTCCAACGTTATACAAATAAAACCTAAAATACATAATCAGGTTTATCACTCAACCATCAAAATGGAGTGTTCACTAGTTGAAACTCTTTCTTAAATCATACCAGGTTTACTGTGGTGTACAAGCTATTAAATGCTTCTACAGCCCTAAAGTGAAAACTCATTGGCCCATTTTGTGTTACATAAAGAGATTTCTAGAGTTCTAGAGAGTCATGGCTTCTTGTCTAATGATCAGTGACAGCTAATGAGTATACAATACCATAACTGGTAAAACTGTCAGCACAAAATTTCAATGACCTTGTACCATATACCAGTGAAGGTTGGTACAAGAGCTAAGTACTAAAACTATTCTGCCAACAAAGGCGTTAAATTATCAACTGCATCATCCAAAGAGCAATCCTCTAAAACATACCTTGTATATTCATCTAACAGTCTTGTAGGCTCTGGCTCATAAAATTTCACTCGAAAATCAAAATTTGGGGCTCCATCTATAACAAAAAGTGAGGTTACCATTGTTAGAACAGCCATCTTTCTATGAAGTCCTTTTTAAATAACTTAATATACTTTTAACATATACTTTGTTTTAACCACATCTAATGATGCTGACAGTAAAGAAGGTGCTGTAGTGGCTATTGGAGGGGTATTTGCTAAGATGGTATTCATGGTGATGATCATGATGATGATCATGATGGTGGCCATGAAACCAATGCTACTGCTGCTACTATTTGCTGCTGCTGCTGCTGCTGATAATGGCGATCACCACGATCATAAATTTGCATACTAAAACCAATTTTCACACTGCAGAAAAACCAGCAGCCTCCATCAGAACCAGTGTGAAATCAAACAGAGGTAGAAAAGGCAGTGTTACTACCTGAAATGTAATATCAATATTACATATTAACTGATATTAAGCTATTCAAGATGCGATTTTGCAAGATTAAATACACTTAATATTGTTTATTACAGGGAAATTTAATGACTCCAATACAGACCTTTATCCTGACTTGAATTTACTAAACTGCCTTCAAGTCTGTACCCATCATTCATTCATCCATTCAATCATGGCAAATTTAGATAGTAAGAAGTACTACAGTGCACTTAACCATTGCTTTGAATGAATATCACCAACTTATAATTGACCTTGTAAGACTACGTACCACCCCCCAGAGCAAGGATAAACAAGAAAGAATAACCCCTCGTAGTATAGCAGTGGAGTTTGGTGAGCAAAACATTAATAATGATAATTCTAACAACTGAACCCTCTTCTACAGCAGTTATCTTTTCCTTCCAAGAAGCACACCTGGATTAAATATCTGCTATTTTAATCCTTTATTGGATGACAGATTATAATCATTAACTCATGTTCAACATGATTACTTGTGGTAGATATCACAATATAACCACTATCTGGTTATCTGTTACCACAGTAATAAAGATTCTATGCTACAGGCCACACCATGTGGTTTGGACACCACAATTGTTACACGTTATTCATTTCTCTAGTTAATAATATGAGTTATATACTACATGAAACAGCTATATGCAGCCACAATTCTCCCCAAAACCCCCATTCAAACTGGTGACTGATTCTTCAAATTATAATACTTTCAGTGACTTGCTTGTCATGCCTCCCTGTTGATAGGACAAGGGCAGATACCAAGTAATAATAGAAATGTGAGCTCCTTTTCTTAACTAATACAGTATCATCCACGATTTCAGTCCTTTTCAATTAAGGTGCAATAGAAGTTAGGGGTTATACTTCACGATCTTACTTTCCATGTACCTGGTATGAAAACCTAATTGGGTTATCAGGGTACTGGAAGCCATCATAAAATAATCAACTTACTTGAAAGTTGCTTTTTAATGCCTTTATGTAAATCCAGCCACTCCTATAACAAACGAATTAAGCAAATGTTATCACAAGTAAAGAAGGATAGCATGAGTACATTGCGCACCATTCAACTTTCATAGATCCCCCTGCTGTTATCATGGAGATCTAGCTCAAAAAAATCTGGCTCTACATCTTTGAGTCAGCCCAATTGGATGGTTTCGAGTGCTATATGAAGAATATGTTGGAGGAAGTGTGGTTGATATGGAGCTGTTAAGAAAAAGGCACACCAAGTGGAGGTTTAAGGCCATATTGCTGGGATATAAAAGGTCAGAGTAACCCATAAACTGATAAAAACATAATATTCTTTAGAAGGTAAGGAGTTTTTGCATTGCAAAGCTCTTCAGAACAGCTCCAAGGCCAGCATAATATTCAAAATTGCAAACATAACCTTTGGGAGAGGAAATTCACTTGCATAAAAACACAATAGAAGCAGTCTGGTTGGGAGCTACCTTTCCATAGGGATTCTGTGTGCCACTCTGTCTAAAATTGGCATGCAGGCTATAAATTGCAGGTTGCCTATTACAAAGAAGTGTATATACCAAAAAATACCAAATATGCAAGTACATTTATAACAGCTAAAGAAACAAGAAATTTCAACAATACAAAGTTCAGTACTTATTGACTTCAAATGGCTCCTTAGACCATTCATCTGCCACACAACATACAACATCTTTACTTCTTTATGCACCATGGAAATAGATTACAAAAGCTCAGTGATACTTTTTGCTGTTGTGAAAGTCCAGCAGAAGGCTAAAATCATCACTTCTCCTAATCCTTTTAGGATTCATTTTCTATCAACATTTCCAGTTTCAATGAAAACAGAGTTATCTATAATTCATTACCATGTAAAAAATTAAAGCTAAGTCAATCTTACTTCATGCTGAGTTTTATAATGAACAAATTTCAATCCAAAGTAATCCTTCTCGATTAAATGTAATTTCTCTACAACTCTTGTGAACAGTGATTCTCCTTCTGCATTTTTCTGTAGAAATGAGAATAACAGAACAATTTAAATCTAGGTGTAATTAAGTATAAACAATAAAAAATGGATATAAATGGAAGTTATGAGTTCTTCACATGCCTTCTTTTTAAAGCACGCAGAACTGATAATCAAATGGGTGGAACAGCATCGTAAAGTTTCATATCTATATATATATAATGTTTATGCATATGATAAGATAGTGTGCAACCTGGAAATAGATCCAATAAATCAAATTAAGACCAAAATGTTATGAATATTCTCTCTTCACGTGCCTACATTCATACATACAAACAAAGCACATATGATCAAGTGTGTAGAAAAGTATCCTAAACCTTCAAGATGTTTATGCATTGGATAAGATCAAATGCTTTGTTTACCTACCATCAAAGTTGGCTACTTGGCTAGTTTTACATTACCACAATCTTCAGCTAACGGGTGTTTACAAATTTCATACCAGCTTCTTTACACATATTCATTGCTAAACAAAATTCATTATTTTTATCTGCACTTGCATTTGCTTAGGGTCAGTGATACTATCAAGATGTTATTTAAAACCTTCTGGCAATTAGGGGCCTCCAGTCATTTGTTAATGACCATGACATCCTTGGTTGGCAAGACACAGTAACGTTAATCAAACCAACAATCAACGTATATATATGACATGGCGAAATAATACTCTTTGATTATGATAATTTTTCTAAATTTATGTTTGGCCTTTAAAATTGTGGAAGTTCATATATTTCAATGTGTATCCAGATGTATGTGATGTGAAAAAACCACATGCATCCTCCTCATATAAATTGGTAATACCAGTAGTCCTTTTCTGAAATGTATCAAATAACTGTTTCTCATTTAATGGAAACAGATAACAAAACATCCTTAATCATTTACATGGCTTTGGATTGAGCAAGTCCATGATTTTCTTAGTGATAAATGCTGTTTCTTATCTTGTGTATTGTATACTGGTGTAACGTAACTACAAACTTACTACATTGCTCATTGTATATAAACAGAAAGCACAATTGATAACAATATTCTGGTCAGAAGTAGCCTTCTCAAGTTACACTTAGAAACAATCCTCGAAGTAATTACTTGATTTGAGATTTGTGTCAAGTTTTATCCTTGCTAAATAGAAACTTTATTGAGAGTGCTTGAGTGAGTCAGTGCAGAGCTATTGAGGTGACAGCTCCAGTTGGTGGAGGCAGGCCAAAGAATATATGGGAAGAGGTGTTAAGGAATGAGTTCAACTACATAAGAGTCATTCAAGACCTGACAAATGTGGGCAAGCTTGAGAACACCTTACTGAAAACCTTCCAACAAATGATATTGCATTCAATGGACATTATATCAAATGCAATGATGAAATAATGGTTTTTAAAAGAAGATAAATAACCAGGAGTCTTAGAATAACCTAATGTGGAGGACATATTATTTTCATCTGTACAAATTGGTTTGGATAATTTGATAGAGACTAAGACCCCAAGATGGGCAGTTTGGATGTGACTCTGGACCTAAATAAAACAATTACCCCCACCTGAATTGTAAACATTTTCCTTGTTACAGGTTTCTTAATAAGTGTCCTTGTGGCTGAGAGATTGGTTGTACTTTAGTAAGCAACAACAAGGAATGTTATGATTGAGACACTGAGAGAAAGCTCCACAAAGTAGAGTGCTGATCTTGATGTACTTGGGACTCACAGAGAAATCTATGTGTAGCACCATGAGCAGGTTATGACATTTAGTGTTGTGCTGTAGTTCAGTCTAAGGTAGCCTAAACAGTTACTTGGACTGAATCTACCCAAAATCAATAAACATCATCTCATAAAAGATATCATTCTTCCAGATTTTCCTCTTTGCAAGGAAACAAAGGTCACTAAAATAAGCCTATTGCACTATGGTTCACCAAGAATAACTTCACAAACAGAGACCAATG
>JAAAKM020000498.1:7509277-7525015 GCA_010016025.2 Alatinidae sp. Z8VKAUB7J3
AAGATCTTGTTAGCTCAAACAATTTGCTGATTTTTAGTTTTAACCTTTCACAATTTTTTATCGTATAATGGAGATGTTGATGATATATCATTAACCAGCTTTCGTCGATGGTAGAGGATATTATTACTGGATGATGTTGAAATTATTCTGGTATTCATATCCTTGACATTTTGAGTCTACCATGCGGAGAAAACCAAAACTGACAATAAAAAACAGATTGTTCACTAATAGGATCATCGTAACGCTGGGAAGTCCCTCCCTTTGCACGTACTAATCAAGGAGACTAGGCACTAGCAACGGCGATTGCATGGCAAGAGCTTCAAAGAGGTACCAAATATTTTATGAAAGCAATACATCGTAAGAAAAAGTGAACTAGGTTCTTTCTGCAACTAAACAACCGCGTATTTCCGATCTGTGGCTGCTGAGGGCATCATTAGACAGACCGTAACTCCAAGCTTATAAGGATTACATGCTAGGAAACTCGTTTACATGTTTAAAAATGAGAACATGTGTCCATATGAACCTGATATTCTAGACTTGTTTGGATCTTGTTGCCTGGGAAGTGATCATATTACAAGCTGAAGCACTGCCCTTATTACAAGAGTCAATCCTTTTGTAGAGAGACTCCATTGGAAAAGGCCCTTCTCCATTTACTCCGATTCCAGTTAGACGACGCTACGTGAGACAAGATCTCACCTCAAATATAGCCATGACAACATATGTGTTGAATATCTAAAAGCGAAAAACCAATAATGAACGAATAAGCCATCTTGGACGCCAGTTCCTGTACCCTCAAGGTCGCACATCTTCTCCTTTTAGCTTATTTACAACTTTCCCAAGACATCCAATTTCAGGAATGATATCCATATGGAGATGTTTCCTCTGAGATAACTTTAGCACAGGTCAACAGAAGTGTCACCAGGCAGGGACGATGCCACCAAATTAAAAGTTGGGGCCTGAGGAAATAGCGAGATCTTTTTGTTTTTGTCCTATTTGATTTTGCAACTTTTGACAAGTAAGAGATGACACTGCCCTGTCTTTTCCTCGTTTCTTTCTTGTTTCTGTGTTTTCTTTATTTTACTTTAGCAGGGAAAAACGTTACTGGGCAAAAAAGTGAAGGGGTTGAAGCACAGAAACCCCCTAGTGGAACAGCCACTATTAGAAGGTTTAACTGGCATGCCCTTTCATGACTGATGTCAACTTTTTCCATACACGGTAGATCAGACCTACGTCACTTCGTAACAAGTTTTACCACTAACAAAGCCCGCGTGTGTTTCGGCAATGGAATGGTCGGCGTTTTCATGCTTGCCAAAACAGACGATGAAGGCTTGCTCTCAGAGACCTGCGCAAGCTCAGCCCATTGGTCTAAATTCAGTTCTTCGACACGCACCGAAGCATCGTGCCCGACAATAGGACTAATCCGGAAGCCACCTTTGCCAACCATTAAATGAGTCGCAGTCAGAACCGGGACATCGCCAGCGATATCTATCTCAGTTTGATACTTCACATTTGGGATCTGTAGTCTTGCTGAAATACTCTCTTGGTTGCCGGATGCTTGCAGTTTCGCTTGTCCAGACTCGCCAATTTGTTTCGCTAAAGGATAAGGATATTGACTAGCCAGACGATTTAGCTGCGCCAGCACTTCAAGCTGATAAGTGAAACCAACATCATTGAGTTGCAAGTCAATGTCCATTTGCCACGGCGCATGGCCCGAAACAAGGTTTAACCAACGCTCACCGACATAGGGTTTGAGAGGCTCGACATCCCAATCTCCTAATGTATTAATTGTCACGTTGTAGCCTTGCTCCGCACTCTCTCCATGGAAATCAAGAGAGATAGGCTGTTGTAATAATTCGGCCGACAAACCCGATGTGGTAACCACATCATTGTCGAAGGTGATACGCCCTGTGGCGTTTTCAAGCGTCATTGGCGGCGCTTCAATATCAACACGATTTTCTGTTAAATCTGCATAACCCCAAGCGCGAGACTCTTTCTCAAAATCAAACGGTATATTGAGTTGAAACTCAGAGTAAACGGGACCACTCACTTGCAGCGCTGTCAATGCGGCACCGACTGAATCCACTAATGGCGTCGCCATCATGTAGTCACGGACTTCATTACCCGGCGCGCTTGCTTTCGCTTCAATCTCGATGTGTCCACCTTCTGCCAACTCAGGGATTCGCCCAGTGATACGCTTAGCATGAACGCCATTTAGTGTGGCTGATTTTGAATCCAAATACATGGCATCATTTTCAAACAGCAAGTCTAGCTGCAAATCCGTGATGGTTGGCCATGCCGTATCAAAGCTAAATTTCGCGTCTTTTAATCCAACCCAAGCTTGGAACATGCCATTATGTTCTTTGTAAGGAAAATCACCTAACTCGCCATACCACAACAATTTCGCTGTATTCACTTTTCCGCCCTGAATCGCGGTCGAAAGATAGTCGGTCAAGTCTTGTCCAAGTGCCAGAGTCGGTAGATAGCGCCATGTCTCACCCGCGTTGTAGAGATCCGCTTCGGCATAGAACGATAAAAATGGGCTTTGTTCTTTTGGAAAATCAAGACGGAATGCCCCCAGGACTTGAAGATCAGGCGTTGCTGCCGTCACTTTGTCCGACCACAAGCGCCAGCCGCTCTCATCTTGCTGCCAGATAATATCGACTTCACCTTGTTTGATATTCAGCGGAGCTTGGAATACATCGCCGTACGGAAATACATCATCAATGACGGTGACTTTTGCTTTAGCTTGATTCACATCCCCCGATACGCTGCCCTGTACGTGATGAAACCCGGGTAGGAGCTCCCATTGTGTCATCGCGAGTTCATCCAGTTCAGCCGAGTAGCGTAAGGTGTCTAAACCGCCGTTCATTGACAATCGGACATCTTCGACCCGACCTTTCGGTGCTAGTTTGTTAATAAGGTCACTGGTCGACTCTGACTCTGGAGCCAACTTGATGAGCGGAATGAGTGCTTCGATGTCGATTTGAGAGAGATTGAGCATCCAGCCGTTTGGTTGCCAATCAAACGCGACGTCTAGCTCTGGCCAAGGGGTGTTGTCGGTTCTGATCTGAAGTGAGTGGCCATTTACTTTCCAGCCTTGTTTATCTGGTCGAAGATTGAAAATTCCAGACTCAATAAACAGCTCATGATGTCCATCTTCATTCCACACCAACTCGGAAGGCAGTAATTCAACATAAGCATCATGCGGTTGGCTATGTTTGAGCGTTAGCCAAGTATTTAAGCTGACTTTACCCGACTCTGCTCCTGACTCTTCTTGCATGTAAGTGGTCAGCCAAGGTGTGACCGAGACATCTTGAGCACTCACGTAAAACTCACCAGATACATCGCGCAACGAGCCATGATCTTTAAAGTTAGCGCTTACTAACAATGAGTTCAGGCGAACATCGGCAATGCTAACCGTGCCTTCGGCTACGTGACGCTTCCCTTGATTACTCCAACGAAGCTGCTCAATATCTAAACGGCGAGTTTCACCTGACACAGACTTATACCAAATCCGTGAATCGCTAATAGTGAAGTCTTCGAACTGACGTAAAAGAAGTGAGTCGAGTTGGTCAATGAGTTTCACTTCGCTCTTATCCACTTCAGGCTTCGGATCTTGACGATGAGAAGTCGGCAGAATGTCTACCGTGTGAATGTCTAAAGCGAGGTTATGAATGGTAAGGTCTGCAACGACAGGTTTAAGTTGAAAAAGAGATTGAATAAGGTCGAACTCAATTTGGACTTCTTCAACAGCGAAGCGTGCATCTTGCACGTTTGGTAGATTTGCCTCTAAACCCAGTAACGCAATTGAGGGATGATTATTGCGCCACGTCCCTGCGACATTAGCAATAGAAACGTCAAAACCTGTGCCTTGTTTGACCCAGGTTTTGATCTCATCTTGGAAATGGTTAAGTTGCGGCAGTGTGACGCGAAGCGTGGTTACTAATATGGCTAATAACACCAATACAGTAACTAAACTCCACGCACAAAAACGCCCAAAACGGTTAACACCAGAATTCACAAATGTTCCAAATTACATCATTACGACGTCAAACTGTTCCTGAATGTACAGGGGTTCAGCCTGAACTCGCACTTGCTTGCCAATAAATACTTCGAGCTCTGCCAACGCATGAGACTCATCGCCCAATAGCGCTTCAGCAACAAACGGCGATGCGTACACGACAAAATTATCGGCGTCGTAAGCACGGTTCACACGAGTAATCTCGCGTAATATCTCAAAGCATACGGTTTCGACCGTTTTCACGCTGCCACGGCCTTCACAAGTAGGACAGCCAGAACACAAGATATGTTCAATACTTTCTCGTGTGCGCTTGCGCGTCATTTCAACTAAGCCAAGCTGGGTAAAGCCGTTGATGTTGGTTTTTACTCGGTCTTTCGCCAGCGCGGTTTCCAGTGAGGTAAGTACTCGCTGACGATGCTCTTCGGATGCCATATCGATAAAATCAATAATGATGATACCGCCGAGGTTACGTAAACGTAGCTGACGCGCAATAGCTTGCGTTGCCTCTATATTGGTATTGAAGATAGTCTCTTCGAGATTACGACGACCAACAAATGCCCCCGTGTTGATATCGATGGTGGTCATGGCTTCGGTTTGATCGATGATCAAATAGCCGCCCGATTTTAGCTCGACCTTGCGCTCTAAAGAACGCTGAATTTCGTTTTCGGTGTCGTACATGTCAAAGATTGGCTTGTCACCTTCGTAAAGCTCAAGCTTATCTGTTAACTCCG
Organism: Alatinidae sp. Z8VKAUB7J3; assembly: GCA_010016025.2. Classification (NCBI taxonomy): domain Eukaryota; kingdom Metazoa; phylum Cnidaria; class Cubozoa; order Carybdeida; family Alatinidae; species Alatinidae sp. Z8VKAUB7J3. Next base: position 7,514,030 of record JAAAKM020000498.1, read on the forward strand.
GTACATACTCAGAAGTGAATTCTTTCAGGTTTTCATATTCAAGGCGGGAGTCGACCATGATCTTATCGAGCTCTGTGCCAACAAAGTCACGCAGAATGCGTTGAGCTAAGCCGAGTTCACCGTAAAGTGTTGAACGCGTTTTGTATTTTGAGCGACGCTCCATGACTTTTAGCCACAAACGCTTTAGAAATGCCGCATCTTGAGAGAGCTCTTTTTCATCAGCGCCTTCTGCCGCGGTACGAATGATAAAACCACCGTGCTCATCGCAGTAATGGTTCACCACCTTTTTCAAACGCTCGCGCTCTTTTTCACTTTCAATACGCTGCGAAACACCGACATGGCTGGCCCCCGGCATAAAAACAAGATAACGCGAAGGTAAGGTGATATCCGTCGTTAAACGCGCACCTTTTGTGCCGAGCGGATCTTTGACCACTTGCACAACAATGTCTTGTCCCTGGCGTACCAGCTCAGAGATATCACGGACTTGAAACTGCTGTTTTTCGTTTTCTGCCACACATTCGGTATGAGGAACAATATCTGACGCATGTAAAAACGCCGCTTTATCTAAACCAATGTCGACGAAAGCCGCCTGCATGCCTGGTAACACTCGGCTTACTTTGCCTTTGTATATATTGCCCACAATACCGCGACGCGATTCGCGCTCGATATGTATTTCTTGTAGTACTCCACCTTCAATCATGGCCACACGAGTTTCACTCGGGGTCACGTTAAGCAGCAATTCTGCACTCATGTGCACACCTCAAAACAATTATAAAAATTCTTGAATTAGCTGATCGGTTTCGAACAAAGGTAAGCCTACTACAGCGTGATAACTGCCTTCGATCCGGGTGACAAATCGCCCTCCGAGTCCCTGAATACCATAACTTCCAGCTTTATCGCATGGCTCTCCTGACTGCCAATATTGTTCGATTTCTTCGTGAGTCAGTGGTTTGAACCACACGTCAGTGGTAACGACCACTGAATGTTGTTGTTCCGATGATACAACGCTCACCGCAGTCATCACTTGATGACGACGACCCGATAAGCCAGTAAGCATACGCTTTGAATCTTCAAAACTTTTTGGTTTTTCTAGCACACGGTCATCGCATACTACGACCGTATCAGAGCCCAATACAACGGAATCAGGCTTAGCCAACGCTAAGCCTGCCTGAGCTTTTTCCAAAGAAAGACGCAACACGTAATCTCGTGCTTGCTCATGAGCCTGTTTGGCTTCCTCAATATCAGGCAATACGATCTCAAAATCATAACCCAGTTGAGCAAGCAGCTCTTTTCTTCTCGGAGAACCCGATGCGAGAACGAGAGATAAGCTTTTCTTCACCGCTTTACCTTACGTGCCATGCACGACGAACTCGTCGCATTAATAAAAACATCCATGGCCAAAGTATACAGTTTATTGCCGCCGTCCACAGAGATAATGGATTAAATACTACGTCCTGGTTCAAATATTCCCCACAGAATATCAAAACTTCCAATAACGCAGTAAAAAAGGCAATTAAAATCGACTGTTGCCACAATGCCATGTTGCGAATCAACAGGAAATTCAGCGCCACAAGGTAGATAACGATCGACATCATCATGCCACGAATTCCAAGCGTTGAGCCGATCAAAATGTCCCATAATAAGCCCAACACTAGCGCAGTTCCGACGTTCACTCGGTGCGGTAGTGCCAACACCCAATAACACGTAACAAGGAACAACCATGAAGGGCGTAACACATCTAACACACCTGGCCATGGAATGGTTTGCAGTACCAGCGCAACGAAGAAACTGACGCCAATCACCATTCGGCTACTCAATACATTATTGGCCATCGGTTACCTCTTGTTCTTGCTCTAACCCTTCATCTACATTGGACCGCAGTACTTTGTGTTGACGGTCTTCATTCGGCCAAATCAGCAGTAGGTAGCGTAAGCGATCAAACTCCACAACCGGCTCAGCCTTGATTGAGGCGAACTCTTGACGCGTATCGTGATCCACATTGGTAACCGTCGCGACTGGGTATCCCTCAGGGTAAATACCACCTAAACCGGATGTCACCAATAAATCACCAACCTGAATATCTGTGCTGGTTGGAATGTGCTCTAGTTGGATTTCATCCATTTCACCATTGCCCGATGCGATCACTCGGATATCATTGCGGATCACCTGGACAGGAATTGCATTTTTCGCGTCCGTTAGCAGCAGAACACGTGCGTTGTGCGCTGCGACAAACGTGACCTGACCGACGATGCCTTTCTCGTTGATAACAGGCTGACCAACGTAAACACCATCAATACGGCCTTTATCGATCACCACTTGATGACGATAAGGTGAAGTATCAACCGCCATTACTTCTGTCACGACTTTCTTTTCATCACGGACAAATGAAGATCCTAACAACTTACGTAAGCGTTGGTTTTCTTCTTTATATTGGTCGAGCAAGATAAGCTCGCTTTTCAGGCGTAGCACTTCTCGCTTTAAGCTGCGATTGCCTTCAACCAATGCCTGATGAGAATTAAAACGTTCAAATACGCCATCGAACATACTACGAGGCAAATTCGCTGCGTACTGAATCGGTGCAACCATACTGTTTAGTAGGTATCGAACGTTGGAAAACGTATCTAGACGACTATCGGCCAGCATTAAGCTCGCCGACACGATGACAGCAAAAAACAGACGTAATTGCAGAGACGGACCTCTGCCGAAAATCGGTTTCATCTTGTTTTTGACCTGATTGCTTCCATGATTATTGAGCCTTACTTGGCAACCTAAAAATACTTGACTAAATACTTTTAGGTATGGAGCATGTTTGAATTACAGAGAGAGCAGAAATGAAGGTGAAGCCCGACATGAGCTTCACCTAAACCTTTATTCTTCAGAGAACAGATCGCCACCGTGCATGTCGATCATTTCTAGTGCTTTACCGCCACCACGCGCAACACACGTTAGTGGATCTTCCGCGATAACCACAGGAATACCAGTTTCTTCCATTAGTAAACGGTCTAGGTCTTTAAGTAGTGCACCACCACCGGTTAGTACCATACCGTTTTCAGAAATGTCTGAAGCAAGCTCTGGTGGACACTGTTCTAGTGCAACCATGACTGCTGATACGATGCCAGATAGCGGCTCTTGAAGCGCTTCTAGGATCTCGTTTGAGTTCAAGCTAAAGCTGCGTGGCACACCTTCTGCAAGGTTACGACCGCGAACTTCAATCTCTTGAACTTCATCACCAGGGTAAGCAGAACCGATTTCGTGTTTGATCTTTTCAGCCGTTGCTTCACCAATCAAGCTACCGTAGTTACGACGTACGTAGTTGATCACAGCTTCATCAAAGCGGTCACCACCGATACGTACAGACGATGAGTAAACCACGCCGTTTAGAGAGATAACGGCAACTTCAGTTGTACCACCACCGATATCGACCACCATTGAACCTGTCGGCTCAGATACGCGTAAACCAGCACCAATTGCCGCCGCCATTGGCTCGTCGATTAGGTAAACTTCACGGGCACCAGCACCAAGTGCTGATTCACGAATTGCGCGACGCTCAACTTGGGTAGAACCACAAGGAACACAAACAAGAACACGTGGGCTTGGCTTTAGGATGCTGTTATCGTGCACTTGCTTGATAAAGTGCTGAAGCATTTTTTCGGTTACGTAGAAGTCAGCAATTACGCCGTCTTTCATTGGGCGAATAGCGGAAATGTTGCCAGGTGTACGACCAAGCATCTGTTTTGCTGCGTGACCGACTGCAGCAACGCTTTTTGCAGAACCTACACGATCTTGACGAATAGCAACTACAGAAGGTTCATCAAGGACAATTCCTTGCCCTTTTACGTAAATTAGAGTGTTGGCTGTACCTAAATCGATAGATAGATCGTTAGAAAACATGCCACGAAGTTTCTTAAACATACTCTTCGCTCATCCTGCAAAAATATAGAAGACAAAAATTGCTCTAAATGTACCAATGCCTCGCTGTCACAGCAAGGTATTGGTACACAAACATGAGCAGAAAGCCTCAATTTCTTGCAGTTTCCTAACTTAAGGGCAAAAACCTAAGTTGTTACTGTCCGGTTAACCCTGGCTCACCACGGTAAATCACACGGTCATTACCACGGTGAATACCGAAGGTGACGACGGAGGATGGGTTTTCTTCACCAGCTTTCTTATTGTCCCAGTTGTACTTGAGCCAAGGGCGTGCGTCTAAATCTAACCACACACGTGTTTGTTGGCGGTACGGACTTGCTTGCTCTGCGGTCACGGTACGTGAAACACCGGAAGAAACCACACCACCGTCACCTAACGAGACATCGGTCGGCGCTGCATTTGTTCCCGTAGGCCAAATGTGATTTTGAGCGGCGGTCACACCGGCCACATCGGTTTGGCTATCATCGGTGTTGGTGATGAAACGGCTGCCGTTCCAATACTCGGTTCTCAGTGGGATATACAAGGTCGTACCTTGGTTGCCACCTACATCGTCCAAGTCAATTCGACCAAAACGGATATCGGGTTGGACTTTAAGTTCTTTTGTACCAATCGTTACACCCGACTTATCTATTGAGTCCAATGACAAATCAATAGAAATTGAAGTGTCATTGGACTTTTCAAGATAATTTAATGGACCATCTGGCTGAGTAATAACTTTTTCCCATAAAAGTGCATTAGCACTGAATTTTCCAACACTTTGTCCTGATACGTATGGTTTGTTGCTGCTGTTTAACCATTCACCTGAATATGTGTTTGGGGCACTGAATCTACCTATATATTTGGAGTCACTTTCATACAAGTTAAACTTCGCGAAGTGATCATCGAAATAAGCATAGTTACGCAGCGCTCCGCCCCCTTTCGTCAACGCTTCAATATAGAATTGCTTTAGTCCAAAAGGCTGTCTCATATACGTAAAACTTTGCTCATTGGGGTATGCCCAACGAGTGGACATATCAGCGTCTATATTTTCGTAAACGCTAAATTGTCCGGGATAAAAACGACCAACCGTCAAATTACCATCTTGGATTTTAAACGCACTACTACCAAGATACACAGACGTACCTAAATCATCACCATTCGCGTCCGTTGCAATCGGTGCTTGCGCCTTAAACTCAAAAGCCCCCACGTCAGTCACAGATTGAGCAAACGTCACACTGCCATTAGACCATTGACTTGATTCAGGTAACTCATCATTCAAAAGTTGGGCTGATGCTCCAACTGATGGGTACTTAACCTCGTTGCTGATTGCAATCGTCTCTTCATGGTAGTTTTTCGCTACAGAGCCATCATCTTGATAAGCGGTAATGGTCATATCAAACTCTTCACCCGCAGCTAAAAATCCTACTGAACAGCCATCATCACTGTTGTTACAAGTGCCATCTTGGGCAGTAGTACTAGTTGCATTTACTTCAAGGTACGCCGGGAAGCTAACAAAACTACTTAAGTTCTCTGATTCAGAATCATCTTTAATTCTTGCTTTAACACTAACTTTTCCTACTTCAGGATAACGAAGATCAAAACTAGCTTTCCCACTAGATGTAAAGTATACATTATCAATGGATGTCCATTCTGTTGTTTTGAGCTGTACTGGTTCGCCAAATTTTCCGTTTGAATTTTTAAAGCGAACAGAGACCGTTTCACCAGATTCTGGCTGCTCGTACGCAAACCTCATTTCAATATTCTTGACAATATCTGTCTCTGGCATCGAAGATACAGACTCACACAAACTGACAAACGGGGTATTGCTGTATTTGCTGTACTGGTTGCCGCTTTCATCAAAGAATGGCAGAGAGGCAACTTTATCGGGAACACCGACAGTAATCGAGCTATCAAAAACTATGGTACACGCAGAATTAAAATCATTTTCCCCATTTAGTTTACATTTTATAGGCTCAATATTCGGAGCCTCAATGGACATTTTCTCAAGACCAAGTTTGGCACTACCTGCTCCCTGTGAACGAATTTGCAAATTAATCCGATCATTAAATTTCAGAACTCTTAATGGAATGCTCTCTCCATTAGAGTCCTGCCACTCAGCATTTGATAAATCTTTCAGTATAACTTCTAGCTCTTTAGGATTGGTTAAATTACCAGGGTAAGTCTCAGTACATTGGGAATTCATACAAGCACTTAAAGTCACTCGTTGCGCTTCACAAACATCTCCCGAACCGTCATATTCAAATCGGAAATGGTCTATTTTAGGCTCTCGATTGAATCGGTCGGCACATAACTTCATATTTGCCACTTCATGGATATTCGTATTAGCACCAGTACCCGCAGTGATTGAGACCATAAAGTTTTCTGGTGGTTCTGGCTGTCCGAAATTCTTCATTACATCGAATGGCTCTATGATAGATTCCCATTCCGAACCATTAATTTTCCGCTCAATTGATACCCAAACACCACTCTCTCGCCCAGGAATATCTTCCCGACTATCAACTATCATTCTATAACGATGAACATCCGATGGTGCTCTACCTACCAAATAATTGCCGTGACTATTCCAGCCTCCTTTCTCATCTAGAGAGCCCACACTGGTGTTGTTTTTAATAAATTTATAACCGCCAAACCAAGCATTGGACAAAGAGCCATTGAAGGTTTTTTGATAACCCGCTCCACGTATAGTAATCGAGTGTTTTTTCCGACCCGGCCTATATTGTCGATCTTCAAAGCTACCTTGTTCGGAGAAGTTACCATACTCATCAATACCAAATGCTATCCACCCCCCAGCAAAGCCTTCCATATCGGGTTTGACACCATAACCAAGAGCGCCACCTGTCGCACCTGGTGAGGGTGGTATATTTGAGTCAGATAGCACAATAGCAATACCATCACCGCCAGGGTTGGTATTAGAATCACGAGCATAATGATCAAATTCGATTTGAACTATATTATCTTTCGACGGAATTGTCTCCTTGTATGCGGAAGCTGTCGATTGATCATTTTGGTTAGTAGATACTTGAAAACGCTCGTCAACCACATTTGGCGTAGTCGTACTAGCTGTGCGCCCCATTACCGTCCAGTTTTGTAAGGGCTTCTCACCAGTGAAGTCTTCATTAATACAGACTTGAGGGTCAGGTAAAGTTGGAGTATCAGGAACCAATTCTGGACAAAGTGAGGCTAGCGCCTCTATTGGGCACTCTCCGGTCTGAGGAAGCTGACAATTGGGATCATCTACACCACAATAAATGGCGTTGTCATTGAAATCGTAAGAATTTGATAGCGAGTTAACAGAACCACAGACGGTCGAGCTTTTTACTGTAGCTTGCCCATGGGACTGGATCGCTTCACTAAGCGCATAAACGCCTCGGTTTTGATCGAGTTTAGAGTTATTCAAAGAGACTTGACTATCTGTTGATTCTACCCGACCACAAACCAATGAGTTTTTAATATCGACTTTATGTAGAGCGAGAATATTTCCGTGTACTTCGTTACTGTCTTCTAAAATAACTTCTAAGCCCCTACTGGTAACGTCACCAGTAACCTTGGTTGCCTTTAATGTAACTTTACTTGAAGCAGTAATATTACCTTGAATTTCATTCCCGCTTTGCTCGGTTTTGATTTCACCGCCTTGGCTGGTAACTGCGCCACCTACTTGAGTTTTTTTAAGTGTAATATTGCCGCTAGCTGTCACGCTACCATTGATAGTATTGGTGCCGCCTTCGGTTTTTATCTCACCGCTACTGGATAAGTTGATGGGAGCGTTTGAGTTGCCGACCTGACTATTATCTTTGAGTATAATCTGACCTCCTGTGCGAATAGTCATCTCACTTTCAGAAACAATGGTTTCGTTATTTAACGTGAGTCCATTCGGGCATACGTAGGTTGTAGGCTCAGGCCTCGCAGAGTCCTTACCCTCTAGGTAGCCGTTAGTACATAAATAATCCGCATCTCTCGGAGTCCAACCATCAAACACTGAGTAAATCGGCCAGATTATCCATCTGTAGTTCTTCTTAGGCGTAATATCGTACTCTTTTGCGAGGACGTTCGCCGTACTCGTCATCCATATCAAGGCTAAGAAAATCAGTTTTTTCATTCTTGTTATTACTCCCTCACCCAAATCTCTTGCTGGCGCTGAACTTTTGATAAGCCCGAGCCACAAACGGCCGTAGCTTGCACCCTAAATAATGACTCTGCTGCAGACGTATCTTTGTTCAGAGTTCCTAAATATACACAACTCATTGATTTAAGCGTGCATCCTGTCCCTTGTGTGACATTAGGCGTTGCACCACTTACCTCGTCAGTACAGAGCGTCGACACGCTATCACTCGAACCGTTGAGTGGATATAACTTGGTCAGTGCCCACTCATTTGCAGACTGAGCAACAAACCAAGCTTTTGTTCCCAAAAACTCTCTTGTTAATCCGCTTTGATTCGACCATGTCACTTTCATTAAAGAGGAAGCCAAATATCCCATTACAATAATGACGAACAACACGATGATTAGTACATTTCCGCTGGAGTTTCTTCTATGGAACATTGAGCACCTGCACGTCTTGCTGATACACACTACGCTCCCCATCCTGTAAAAACTCTAAGTTAATATGCACTAGTCCACCACGTTGTAGAGTTGGCTCAACATAACGCATGTAACTCGCTGAGGCATCAATACTATCCGTGACAATGACATTATTACGAAGTACTCGGCCGTTATCGAAGCAATAACGGACTTCAGTGCTGGGTTGGTAGATGTAATGACGACCCGAAACCGATGTCGCACCTATTGAACTGGCAGCACCACTGACGACAAATGCCTCTTTCGTTTTGGTTAAACCGCTAATATCAATACTTTGGGAAGACGACTGAAGGTCCTCATAGCGGCTAGGGTTTATCACCATCCGATTCTTCTCTGGAATAGACTCAAGATCAGGATCATTACCGACTAAAAATTCAATATCGTTCGCCGTAAATACATAAAAACCAGAATATTCAATCGGCACAAACTCTAGACAATTAGTTGTTCCTTTTGGCACATGAAAACTATTAGGTACAGCATGGCGGATTTCTCGGGTCATCTTTTCTAAAACAAACTGAGCCTGTGTTTGTATTCGTTGGCGATCGATAGTATCAGCGTAACCTTTCATTCCTAACTGGACATACCCAGCTATCCCCAACATGATGAAGCTGCCGACCACAATCGTAACTATCATTTCCATTAAGGTGAAACCACGATCTTTCATCAGTAGTTCCCCTTAATAGCTGTTAAAGTAAGGGGCTGCGTGTTCCCCGCAAAAATCCTTAATGTTACTTTTTTGTATTCGGTTATTTCATCGGGAGCTTTATCCGTCAGATCATCATAGGCAACGCTAATTTCTAATCTAAAGTTTTTGTACTGCTCAGTACTGTCCGCACCAAGTACATCACTAATATTCCCTCTAGGGACACCATCACACTGAGAAGCCGTTGTAGATGTGCTCCAACACCCGATATAGTCATCGACATCATTGAAATCACTAGGCGTTGTTTCCAAGGAACCGTCTAGTTTTTTATCCGCACCTAATTTATTTACGTCAGTGCAGCTCACTCCATTCTCACCACACCGAACGGTGCCACCATCAAAGTCGCTGTTTTCATCGAAGCCTCGCGACAATATCTGAGACATGAAACCTTGGCCTAATGCGGCAGCACGCATTTGATAATGAGGATTGGCAGAATCTCTAACCTGAGGGACAAGAAAAGAAGTAAACGCCACCATCGCAATGCCCATTAAAACAATCGCGATGATCATTTCTATCAAAGTCATGCCACTAGATTTCTTCATGAGCATGTACCTTTAGAAACATAGCCTTGAGTATTAATTTCAACTTGGCAGCGGCTTCGACCATGCTTATCTTCAATCAGGATTGAAACCCCACCACTCGCTGAGTTTATTGGATTACCCAATAAATCAAACTCGATTGGATTAGTTACAGCATTGGTCTGTGAAAACTTTGCGGATTTATCAACAACCATGTCACTACGAGTGTCTTGTTCCTTGCTAGCCAGGCCGCATGCAGCACTAGACCCGATGCAAGAGCTTGTAATCGACAAACAAAAATTAGTGTAGCTAGAGTCCTCTCCAGCTTTGTAGCTACTAGGTAGGCACCTTTCAGGATAAGACTTGTTTGGGATGCTGATATTCGACTGCATACGATTCACCTGCACTTGGCGAATCACAGAAATCACGCGTTCTTGTAATGCATATGCAGAAAAACTGCCTGAGCCCATAAAACGGCTGGCTGCAAAAAGTGAAAGGATAGAGAGGAGAACAATCACGAGGATTAACTCCATTAACGTGAACCCTAATGCAGAGCTGCGAATTTTCATAACCCAACCTTAGGCTTAGAACAAGCGAAATAAGTATACGATGAAATTATGAGATTAATGATAGGTTTGTAACTTTTCGATTCGAAGTGTGAACAGACGAACAAACAACCAATGTCTAGTTATTTTGCCCTTTTGAACGGCCAATCTCTTCTTCAATTCGATCGTACGTTTCTTTATTGCTTAGCGTTTCAGAAACATGCTCGGCGGTTTGCTTGGTTTGCTCCCACTTTGCTTCGTAAGTGTCTGGCTCGAAGCTGATAAATCTTGGTAATACCACATAACCGATCACACCCAAGATAATCAGCACAACCACAAACTCTATTGCACTAAGACCTGATGATTTACGCATATGAACTATTCCGAGATCAATCAAAATATAGAGTTAAAGGCCAGACTAGCTGGCCTTTAAAACTTTATTTAGAGCAAGTATCTGTTATTTCAGTTTTTGCAGGGCTATCCTTTCCTGAAGCTGAAGTATATTTCACACACTTGTCAGTGTATCCTTTTAAACCGTAAGTAATGCTAGAGCCTGCTGTCGTGCCATCATTGTTATCAATCAATAGAGCCCAATCTTGTAAACCATCAACAGCTAAATTAAGTGCCGAAGAGGTAGCTTGAGGAAAACCATGAATCAGGTCAAGAGTCTCACCATTAATTGTAAGCTTTCCAGTAGCTCCGTCTTGGTTCTCAATAG
>JAAAKM020000498.1:7532349-7556879 GCA_010016025.2 Alatinidae sp. Z8VKAUB7J3
CTGCGCACCCAGGCACAGAAGACGAAGACATGCTGAACCTTGCTCTGTGGCTGAAAAAGAACAACTTCGAATGTGACCAAGTACAAAACTTCTACCCTTCGCCAATGTGTAACGCAACGTCGATGTACTACTCAGAGACAAACCCTCTGAAACGCGTGAAGTACAAAAAACGTGAAGATGTACCTGTAGCAAAAGGTGAACGTCAACGTCGCCTACATAAAGCGCTGTTGCGTTACCACGATCCAGCAAACTGGCCAATGATCCGTGAAGCCCTAGTCAGTATGGGTAAAAAACATTTGATTGGTGACAAACAAGGCTGTCTCGTTCCTGCAGAAGACATTGAAGCACAAACACCTGCGCAACGTCGTAAATCTGGTCGTCACGGGGCAAACCGCTTTGCAACCAAACATACCAAAAATCAACCAGGCTTCGGTGGTCATTTGAACAAACGCTCTGAAAGCGGTTCAAAAGATGGTAAGCCATCTGGTAACCGTAACGGTTCTGGCAAAGCTACAGGTGGTCAACGCCCTGCAAGTAACGGCCAACGTCCTAGCGGCAACGGTGCAAACCGCCCGGCAGGTAGCAAGCCGCAAGGCCAAGGTCGCCCGCAAGGACAAGGCAAACCAGCTGGTCAACGTAAACCAAAGCGTCGCTAATTATTTAGAGCTTAAATACTAGAAAGGGCTCCAGAGTTAACTCTGGAGCCCTTTTGTTTTGTCGGCTCATTGAGGCATCACTCACAACTCAAACTTTGATTCAATCAATACAAAAAATGGTAAACACCAACCAACTTATTGGAAAAACAAACAATTATTTGATTGAAGCAAAACCATAAAAATCTAACTCATTGATTTTTAATTGCTTTATTTTGGTGCGATATTTGCGTAATAGAATAAAACTCTTAAACATGGGCTAACGATGAATAATCCACTTCCCCCAAAAACTTCTATGTTCTGGTATGACAACAGCTATACCTATGAGGAGGCCGTTCAGGCATTTGAAAGCGATGGTACACTGAAATCGCTGAATATCGTTCCAACCACGGAATCCGATGATCTTGCTGGCTCACCCCCAGAGCGCAGTATGTTTTGGGAGGGAGAAACAAAAAAAATCGATCCGCCACCGCCGTCTGAACCAGAGCCTCTCAATTTAAAAACTGAGAAGGAAGCAACGGAAGCATCACCTGCGCACTTTATCCCAGTCCGCTATGCCATCGATCAGCTAGAAACAGAAGAGACACAACCTTTTGGTTTGCCTGAAGAATGGAAAGGCCAAGGCCCAGCCAAACTCAATACCGTTGGTTACACCCTGCGTCAACTGCGCGACGGTTGGCTGTATGTGTATGATGCAATCAACAAAAGCTTAGATGAATACGAAATCAAAGGAACGCAATTCACGCTCTATAAGTTGGGAGAATCAGAAAGCCCAAAATCAGAGCAGCGTGGGACACCACAAGATGCAAAGCCCTTCCTTACTTACGTCAACGGAAGCGTACTATCAATTTGCTTCTCTGAGCACCGGTGGACATGGCACACGTTCATGCGCGTACTTAACAATCCGAGTAATCATATCGATCGCATGCAAACCATTGTTCTGTCCTCAAACGAGAATCAGCACAACATTGCACCAATAGATAAGTTAACCCAAGTCGCTGATATTGAATCTTCTGCCGTCGATGATGGTCGCTTTGCGGATTCTGGCATCGCCACCAAAGCAGATGAAGATGGTTCTGTCTTTAAACCTGTCGCAGTCGAAAGCGATTTAACCTCTGCGATTCCAGAAGAAGAATCAGGCTACTTCGTCGCGATAAAAGATTACGCCGCAGACATTCAAGATATGTCACTGCATTTTGTTGGTGCCGCAAGCCCTTACCGCCTTTTCACTGACCAGTTTTCAAACCAGTGGAACTTGATGCAGACTGCCATGCAACTGTGTATGTTTGGATCAAGTGACGAGATAGACATGCCAGCTAGCGTTAAGCGTAACGGCGAAGAGCTGTCGTTTTATACCGACATGGCTGACTATTATGACTCCTCTCACCAACTTAATTTGGCAGAGCAGAACAAAAGCTCAGTTCAGTCCGGCTATCCTGCTAAATTTTCCGCTGGAGCGATTGAATCACACCAACATACCCAAAGTGACATTGCTAAAGCGATACAGGACAAATATCGAATTTCTGCGAGCCGTTTTGGTAAATACGAACAATGGATAGCGACTGAACGCTGGCGTCAGCAGCTCAACTGGAAGCAAATGCTGAGCGAGATGCAAGAGCTGTCAGAACAAAAAGAAACCATGCTAGCCCAAGTGGTTTCGGTCAAACGCGACTTTATTGCTGTAATGGAATCTTTGACACCTCATCATCTTGAGAGAACCTTCGACCTATACAGCGAAGACACGCAGTACAGCTTGTATCAACTGCACAAGCAAGCCGTTGAGTCATTTACTCTGGTGATGCAAGAAGAAGACCGACAGTGGGCTGAAAGCCAATGGGAAAAACCAACCAGTTTACTTGCTCTCTATGCCTCAGGGTTTAGTCGTAGTTTATTTAAAGTGATGGAGAAGAATATTACAGAGGCGCTTGATGAACAGTCGATCGTCTCAGACAATCCTGAACCTGATAATCAGTTGATGGACCAGATATCTGATACAAGCAACCGCGTGAATATGTACTCTAAGATCATGGACTTTGTTTCCAACCCAAACACTGCGGAAACGGACTTTCTCAAGGATATCGCCAAAGGTTTCCAAGAGCTGGACATTATCTTTAAATCTGCAATAGGTGCACTTGCAAAAGGAGTTTTAGAGTTTGGCGTTAGCATGACTTCACAAGCATCGATTTTACTGATGCCTGTTTTCGCTAAACCTCTGAACCGTCAGAGCTATTATTTGTTAGCCGTTATTGCAGAGCATATGGCACACAATATGCCGGTGACTGTAAATGAAAGCTACGCTCGCGATTTTAAAAAATGGAAAACACGCGTAAATGATTACCTAAGTGAGCTCAAGAAAAACGATGCGGTCATTGCTGACTTCCAGAAAAACAACCGCAAAGCCGACTCTAAATACACAACAGCTTTAAAAAATAAAAAGAGAATTAAGAAGGCACTCGCTGTAACTACATTGGAGTACCCACAATATATTGAATTACCCGATGATCTACCGCAAAGAACCGTCGAGCTTAGAACTCGGATCGCTATGAATAAGCTCGATGATTTGAATAAACTGTTCGAGAATGCAGGTGGCCTAGGCTTTTTAGCACTAATATTCAACTGCATCGCGCTTGGTGATGCCATGAGTAGTATCCAAGACACGGGGTTAATGTCCTCAGATGAATTTTTGGATATTCAGCAAAAGCTTTTTTATACAGTAAACGCTTGGACGGGAATTCGCACCGGTAAGCTATGGGATAGCGTGAAAGGTGAAGCCCAACTCAGAGCACACTCACGGATAAGGCTTAAAAAGCTAATTGCAGATCAAGCCGATGGTTTCGAGCACCTAATAATAGACGACATAAAAACCTTCAATAAATGGCTTGCAGTTACTGGGATCATAGGTGCACTAGCGTCAGGAATAGAGGCTTATCGTGTTTTAAATAGCATCGATGACCTAGAAAGAGATGCAAGAATCGCTGGGTATTTTAACTTTTCTTCGTTGGTCGGATTAACGGTCGTTGGTGCCTTTCAGGCCATTGGTGGAATAACAGGTATATGGTCGGCAAACGTTCTCTTTGGAGGACCAGTAATGTTTGTCATTATGGGACTCACTGCGGTTTACCTTCTTAGTAATCATATCATGAGTAAACTTAAACAAGACGATTATCAAAAATGGTTAGATAAACTTCCTTGGGGCTATCACCCAGATAAAGCACGTTGGAGTCAATCCTCAAGCTTGGTAAAGAGAGAAAAGCATAATTCTTCTTTAGTACAAGAGGCCCTTTTTGAGTTAAAAACCATAATGGATAAACCTTTAATCTGCCAAACACCAATGATGCGTACCGTTCCGAATTCATCAACACAGTACCCAGCAGCAAAACAAGAATTGTTTGGTATTGAGCTACATATCCAAGTTCCCACCAATAATGCAAGAGATGGCATAAAACTTCGGACAAATACTTCTGTAACAGAGGAGGGACTGATGTCGGGAGCTTGGTACACTGGAGTAAATCTAGAAACGTTGAATAGTTCAACGGATTCCTCAGATTCTCAAAGCGTCTATAAATTAACTTTACCAATGAAAGACTCAGCTAACTATCTAGCATTTGAGATTGAATACATCCTTGATGATAAAAACGAATTAAGCCGTAAGTACTGGTTCCAAAATAATGCAAAACAGCGTGCAACTTATACGGCGATTTCAGACAATACTAAACAAGCAACGATCAGAAGTTCATTAACTTCTGATGCTAGTGAACTTAGCTTACAGGAGTAACCCTTGGCTTATTTACCTTTTTACATCACGCCAGACGAACTTTCGGCCTACCAAGAAGAACAAGAGCAACAAATTCTAAAGGGGAAAGATCTTGCAACCTGGCACAAGCACGATATTGAGGAACCTTTTCGATACTTATATTTATCGATTGCTATAGCCGCAGTTAGCCCATTATTTTTCCTTACCTATTTCCTACATGATAGTAGTGAAATGATCTTAACTTACATTTTATCGGGTCTGACGATAATCATGTCTGGAGTGTCCTATTTGACTTTTGGTTTAGACAATCGCTATGACTACACCTTGTCCGACAACGGCTTAGTGATAAAAAAGCGACGTGATTTACCTAATTGGGTAAACTCAGCAACGCAGGTCATGGGCTGGGTTGGTGCTATAGTTTGTGTAGTAATGGTAGGTATTGCTGGGCCCATGGTTCTTGTCGGTGCTGGAGGGTTTATACTGGTTTCATTTCGTATGCTAAATCGTCAGCCTGACGAACCTACGGAAGTTCGAGTAGCAGAGACAGAAGATTGGCTGTTCGCCTACTACAACAAAAAGCGTAAAGTGATTCGCTTCTACCACAAGTATGACGAGTGTTCTAAATGGAGCCTAGAGAAGCATACCATCTTCAGAGCTCAAACTCGTGGTTATAGCTACATATTCTTTAGGACTGTTCAAGACCTAGATGCAATGCTAGAGACCCTTTCAAACAAATACGACATTGAATGTATTGATTTTCCAGACCATAAAGCGTTTTTTGAAGGAAGACCTGAACCTCGAATTGAAGATATCCCTTCTCGCAGCCTTGAATTTCCGGTAGCCGATACCTTTGACCTGAGAGCTAAAAACGCCCCACTTCCTGAATGGCGACGTATTTACAACGGCAAGTGGCAAACGGAATCTGAAATCGAACGCTTAAAAGCGGCAGGTGAACAGCAAGCTACTTCCGTTTTATAGTTCACAACAAGCACTAAAAAAAGGGCTCCAGGTATCAACCTGCCCCCGTACCTTATGTTTTTGAGAATGCAAAAACATAAGGTACACAAACCAAGCCTAAACTTCTGGTTAGTCAATTTATGTATTTAAGTGGTTTATTGCTCCTTGCTGGCTTAACGAGCTTCTGTTTTTACTTTGGATATCAAAAAATCTCAGCGCTAACTTCCCAAATTGGAGACGTTGCGGTTTACTCAAGGTTTGACTTAGCGATGATTCCATTTGGCTTCGTATTACTTGGAGGGTTAATCAGTGCTTTGTTTTTTGCATTTAAAAAGAAACGCTGGGATCAAGTATATGGAAACGGCTTACAATATTTGATCTTAGGTTCTCTTGCTGTTTCTATCGTATTGACTCTAATTACCCCTTGGATTTATCAAACACGATATGACAATGCTGGACTGAAAGAGTGCTCTCGTTCCCCCGAAGGCTACCTACCATTCTTCGCAACTAAGTTTGCTAGAGAAGAATCTCTTTGCATCACACCAAAAACATTACAGCAACTAGAAGACTCGGATAATCTTTATCCACTTATAAATAAGGATTAGTTCTTGGCATATTCACCATTTTATATCACCCCAAAAGAATTGGCAGTTTATCAAGAGGCGCAAGAGCAAGAAATACTCGCAGGCGATAATGTCAGAACATGGCACAAGTATGATGTAGAGGAACCATTTCGCTATTACTTTAAACTTTTTGCGCTTCCATTTGTGATCGCTCCATTCCTATTAACTTTGTTTATACACACGAGTGACACGGTTGACGTAACTATTTTTTCTTTTATTTTGTCGGTGATGGTGTCTGGAGCCTTTTACCTTACGATTGGCCTCGACTATCGCTATGACTATATTTTTTCTGACAAAGGCTTTGTGATGAAGAAACGTCGCAACATGCCTAACTGGGTGAATACCGCCACGCAAGCCGTTGGCTGGATAGGTGCTGTGGTGTGTGTGGTGATGGTTGCGGTGGTTGGCCCGATGGCGTTAGCAGGCGCTGGTGCTTTTATATTAGTATCCTTTAAAATGCTTAAACGTCAGCCTGATGAACCAACAGAAGTGAGGGTCGGAGAACGTGAAGACTGGCTCTTTGCTGATTACAATAAGAAAAGGAAAGTAATTAAGTTCTTTTTTAAGTATGACAGGTGCGAATACCAAGATACTGCTCAGGAGATTACTTTTCGCTCACAGGGACGATTTTATTGTTACATTTTCTTTAAAAATGAAGCGGAATTAGAATCCATGGTCACGCAACTGTCAGAGGTCTACAAACTGGATTGTAAAGAGGTCAATGATCATAAAAAGCTGTTTGAAGCGAAGCCTGAACCTAGACTTTTTACGACTCCCGCTTATTATCGAGAATACCCTACCAATGAAGTGTTTGATTTAAGGGATGCGAAAGCGCCACTCCCAGAGTGTAAGTATCTTTACAACGGCAAGTGGCAAACCGAGTTTGAAATCGAACAATCAAAATCTGAACTAACGGCAGCCAAGGTATAAACCTTGGCTTATTTACCTTTTTACATACCCCATGAAAAGCTTTAGGTTTACTCTGATGTACAAAAAGAAAAATTGGTTCAAATAACGAATTTTTAACTCGAGGATAGGATAGTAAGCCCGAACCTTTCTATCCTCAACTAAACACCCATTTTGCACTGAGCAAATAATTACTCACCATGCCTGCCAATATGCCTAAGATCAAAGCCAAATAGACCATCACCCCTTGCGTTCCTAGCGCGAGCGTTACGCCTTTGAACACAATAAAGTTCGGCAAAGCACTGATAAAGACACTCGCCATAAATTTTTGCCATTGAGCGAAAGGGTTGGTTTTTTCTGCTTGATAGAAAGTCAGCCAGCGATTGCCAAGCCACGTCGTGGTTGCCGCAAACAAAAATGCTATCCCACGAGCCAGCATCAGCTCCAGACCAAACCAATGGAACAACACAGAAAAGATAAGGGTGTCGACCATAAAGCCGACACCTCCTACCAGAGCAAACCTTGTTAACGAAGCAAACCTTTCTAACGAAGCAAGTTGTATTAATTTGCACATTCCGTTATCCAACCACACAGGTGTAGAGTGAGCGTTTCGATTTTGCTGTGAACTCGTTGGTACAGCTCAACGCATTTTCATGAATCATGCTATCCACTTGCTGCGATTTACCAATCAGGTGGAATTTCTTCAGATTGTTTAAGTCATTCTTATGTTTAAGCTTTTTCGCCTGACCATGACTATAGAACTGGCCTGAGAACGGGCGCTTACCAATGTAGAAGACTGGAGCGTTGTCATTAATTTGCGCGAAGATGATGCGGTCGCTGCGGCTATCTGCTTTGCCCATATTCAAAACCAACATCGCAATCATAAGCAGCGCTGGCAACACCGCTGCCGTTCCGGTCAGCCATTTGAAATCGTGTTTATCCACCAGCATCGCAATCAAGATACCCAATGCAGGCACACCCGGTAGCACGTAAGCAGGCAAAATATTCCCAGCCATGGTGAACAAGATCATTGGGGAAATCAGCCAACACATCAGGAAGCTAAATAAACCTTGATGATCCGTTTCAATGGCTTTGAGCACCTTACGACGTTTCCACGCCAAGATAGGCAATACAATTGACCAAGGCGCAGCCGATTGCAGCCAGAATACCCAGATCATCCCACGTGGTTGATCATGAGCAGAGCCATACAGGTCCCCTTCCCAACCGCTGACAACAAAACGCTTAAAGTGCTCGCCAACAATGAAGTAATCAATAAATCCAGGCGTCGCCATTTCAGCCATGATGTACCAAGGTAGAGCAATCGCCAGCATGAGCGCCAACCCCGACACAATTGGAAAACGCTGCCACAAGGCTTTGAAGGCACCAAAGAAACCATGCTGAATCACGAGCCAAGGAAATACTGCGATGCCCATGATCACGATCGCCACTGGACCTTTTGCTAACAGCCCACAAGCCAAGCCAAAGAAACCGAGGTAACCCCACAATCGGTCGTGTTTGTCTTTACCAAGCCAGCAATAGTAAAAACCGACCATCGCCATGGTCATTGCCAACGTCAGTGCCATGTCTGTCATCACCGCGCCCGCCGCGATTGAAAAGATGCCACACGTCGCCAATACCAACGCTGCGATGACAGCATTAAAGCCTGCGCGATGCGCCATGAAAGCAACAAAAACAATTGTCGCAACCCCCGCCAACCAATGAGGTGCGCGCACTGCAAATTCATTCAATCCAAACAGCTCAATGCCATAAGCACTCATCCAAGTGAACAGGGGTGGTTTCCCCCAAAAAGGCACGCCGTAATCAAACTGTGGGGTAAGCCAATTGCCGGTTTCCACCATTAAGCGCGCCATTTCGCCGTAGCGGGCTTCTGTGGTGTCCATCAAAGGGTAAGCGGCAAGTGAAATAAGACGGAGTAAAAGAGCAAACGCCAACAACAACCACAGATGGGTTTTATTAATACTCATGATTACGCGGTTTCTCCCAGTTTAAACTTCATGGTTTGGATGGATTGATGTTTTGCAGGCTGCTCGTAAACAGACTGAACAAGATAAAGAGGACGTTGCTTGGTCTCGACAAAAATGCGGCCAATGTATTCGCCCAAAAGGCCAATCGACAGCAGTTGCACACCGCCCAATGCAAGTTGGACGACCATCATGGATGGGTACCCAGTGACAGGCTCACCAAACACAACGGTTTTCATCACAATGAATGCGCCATAGATAAAGGCACTGAACGCCACTAGCGCACCAGCAAGTGTCGCTAAGCGCAAAGGACGAATGGAAAACGAGGTAATGCCATCCATTGCAAGGCCAATCAGCTTGAGGTAGTTCCATTTGGTTTCACCACAGAAACGAGCGTCACGCTCAAACTGAACCGTCACTTGCTTGAAACCCGGCCAAGAGAAAATGCCTTTCATGTATCGGTTACGCTCTGGCAGCGCATTGATGTGTTTGACCACTTTTGCGCTCAGTAGACGGAAATCGCCCACATTCTCCGGCACATCCAATTTCGCCATGCTATTAAGCACTTTGTAAAAGCAAGCGGCCGAGAAGCGTTTGAACCAAGTTTCGCCGTGGCGTTCACTGCGCTGCATGTTCACCACGTCATACCCTTCACGCCATTTTGATACCATTTGCGGGATTAACTCCGGCGGGTCTTGCAAGTCAGCATCAATCACGATCACCGCTTCACCTTGGCAGTGTTCCAGCCCCGCACTCATGGCGGACTCTTTGCCGAAGTTACGGCTTAGTGCAATACAACGAACGTCGCTAGAAGATTGAGAAAAGTTTTGCGCGATCATTAGGCTGTCGTCTTTGCTACCGTCGTCCACATAAACGATTTCGCAACGCTCTGGCATTTCATCCAAAACGGTGGCTAAACGACGATGAAATTCAGGCAAGACTTCTTGCTCGTTAAAGAATGGCACCACAACAGACAAAACTGTTTTAGGCTCAGTGTGTTGGCTCACCTTTGAAAAGGTTGCAGCGTGAATGTTGAAGGTTGACATGCTACTCTTCCACTAAATCCGATGAATGAATCCAGTCTACAAACATCAATGTGAAAGAGATGTTGTTGACATCTTTTTCACGTTCTTAGTGAATAATGTTCGGTTAAGACGAAGTCTTATTTTCGAAAACCCGCCCACTTGGAGAGAAATACATGAAACGCGTACTTTTAGTCGAAGATAATCGAGAAATCGCAGGCATGCTGTTCGATTATTTTGAGTGTGCAGGTATGGAACTCGATTATGCAGACAACGGCGAGCTCGGCCTGAAGCTGGCGATGGAAAACACCTTCGACATCATCTTGCTCGACCTCATGCTGCCACGCATGGATGGCCTGACCATGTGTAATAAACTTCGCGACGCGGGCAACAACACACCGGTACTTATGCTGACGGCGCTCGATAGCCGTGACGATATGCTCAAAGGCTTCCAACACGGTGCCGATGACTATCTGACCAAACCCTTCGATCTGGATATTCTAGAAGCGCGTATGATGGCACTGATCCGCCGTTACCGTGGCACTGTCGCATCGAGTAAGTTGGAATACGGTGAAGTTTCTATCGACCAAAAAACACGTAAAGCTTACCGCCAAGATAAACTGCTAGCGCTAAACCCAACCACTTACACCATTCTGGAAATGCTTGTGAAAAGCGCGCCAGACGTAGTGACACGCGAAGAAATCGCCTTCCAACTTTGGCAAGAGAACGAGCCGAACAACGACGTTCTGCGCAGCCACATTTACCAACTTCGCAACCAACTTGATAAGCCATTTGAACAACATGTGCTGATCACCGTACCGAAAGTTGGCTTCCGCTTGGAGACAGGTGCATGATAAATCGCTTACTTGCCAGCACGCAAAGCACACAAAGTATGACAGGGCGACTCGCTCTGTTTTTCTCTTTTGTGTCGGTCGTGATTGGCATCTTCTGCTTTTTGTTGATTACCGGCTCCCTGCTTTGGTCTGAAGACCGCGTGGGCGAGCGTCGTATTATGGTCGACAAAAAAGAAGCGATTGAACATTTCCAGTCCCACCCAGAGCAAGGCAGTATTCAGCTTGACCTGCTCACCACCGCATACAACGACATCTCATTGGTTGCCGAGCGCTACCAAAAATACTTGATTGGTCAAAAGCACTTTCTTGATGAAGTAGAAGACGGTGAATACTCGCGCATGGTTTACATGAGCACTTACACCTATAAAGGCGTTGAGCATCCCGTGATTCTGGTTTCCTTGATTGATGAAATCGAGATCACCTCAGAGGAATTCATTCTCGTCGTCGCTATGGTGCTGTCCATTGTCGCCGTGCTGGTGTTCCTGTTTGGTAGCCTGCTACTGCGCTTATCACAACGCTTGATTGAACCCGTCAATGCGCTCAAAACTCAACTCGACCATCACCAAGGAGATGCCACGCAAACTTTTAGTGTGCCTGAGGGCTCGGCCAAAGAGTTCCAAACCCTTGCGGATGAGTTGAATGAGTACCGCCACAAAATCAACCAAGTCATCAAGCGCGAGCAGGCCTTTGCACGATACGCAAGCCATGAACTGCGTACACCATTAACCGTGATGAAAGGCTCAAGCAGCTTACTGGCGAGAAGTGCGAACACGGATTTCCAAACCCGCCAAGTGAACCGAATTCAAGATGCAACGCAGCAGATGTCGACCATGGTAGATGCCCTACTCGGCTTAGTGCGTTACGAGCGTAATGCAGATGATTCACCAGTGCGCAGCATCACCGAAGAAGAACTCAACCAAGTCATCTTCCAAAGCCAAGCTCAGGCGGATGAGAAAGCACTCAGCTTTGATGTACAGATCGACGGCAACCCTAGAACGCGCGCGACCAATGCCGTGTTGACCATTATTCTTGGCAACCTGATTCGCAACGGCATCGCCGCGACACCATCGGGATCAATTCATATCAGCATCGGGGAAAACACCATCTCGGTACGTGATGAAGGCGAAGGCTTTTCGACCATTCCACATTCTGATGGGCACGGATTAGGTTTGATGATTGTGGACGATTTGTGCCAACGCTATGGCTGGCAATTTAAGATTGGTACACATCCAGAGGGTGGTTGTGAGGCGGTGATTGATCTTGCGTCAGAGCATCAAGAGGCTTGCTCAGAGTAACTTCCTTAGCACTTAATTCAATTGAGAGGTATCTACTTTGCTCAGTCTCAAAACGAGCAATTCGATACCTCTTTCTAATTTCAATTATATGAAATCTTATGCGGAAAGCGCTGCTAGTCGATTGAATGCTTGCGATGCCGATTCCGACGCTTCACACACTGAAAACATATCTTCGATAAAGCACTTCAACGCTCTCGATTCAATGGTTCGGATTGCCGCTTGCTGCTCGTCCGATAAGTAACCGTAAATGCTCGCCGCGCCAAAGTCGCCGAAGATCATCTCACCTTGCTCATTCACCAAAGTGTTGTGCGCATACAAATCACCATGGCATACCTTGTTGTCGTGCAGGTGATTAAACACGTCCACCATTTGCTCCACAATGGAATTCACTTGCTCGACCGATAGCGTAAACCCTTGTGGGAATGTATCTCGGGTGCAAGTTTCCAGTGTTGGCGGTAAACCCAAGTTGTAGTAACTGTTTGGGATCAGCTCCATCACTAAAGCAAGCTCATTACCGTCATCTACTTGCGCGATGGATTTCACCAAGTTGTTGTGATGCCCGGCTTGTAAACATGCTTCAAGTTCATCATGTGGGTAACCGTCACTGGTCACTTCGCCCTTGAACACTTTCACCGCCACTTCGTTCGGGAAGTCGTATTGAGCGTCAGTCCAGTTAGCATGAGAAATCACACCACTCGCACCTTGGCCAAGTACATGGTTAAGTGAGTAACTGTTTGTCGTCACTTTCGGCACACTGTCTAACGAAGATGGATGTTTGCAGAATGGGTTACCTGCGAACGCAAACCATGCCAATTTAGGTAGCTTCATCAGCACATCCGGGAAGTGCTCTAACTGGTTCGCAGAGAGACGAACCAATTCCAAATTAACTAAGTTTTCCATGCTACTTGGCAGTCGTTTGATGCGATTCCCCGCCAGTGCAAGCTTTCTTAAGCGCGGCCTTTCACCCAGACTGTTTGGCAGCGTTTCAATCTCGTTGTCAGTCAGGATCAACCAACGTAACTGAGTTGGTAGTGAGGCTTCACTCACCACTTTAATCTTGTTGGTTTTAAATCCAACCATCTCAAGGTTTGGCAGCTTGCCCAATACCTCTGGTAAATGGGTGAACTGATTATTGGAAGCAAAAATGATTTTTAGTTTGGTCAGCTGTTCCAGTTCTTGTGGCAAATCTGACAATGCGTTGCCGGATAAATCTAACACTTCAAGCGAGTCTGCAAGCTCTAAAATTTCCATAGGGAACTCAGTTAGCCCTTCCGCCAACTTCAGTTGTTTCGTTCCTACTAATTGTCCTGTTTTTAATTGTTCTAGAGTCTGCAAAACCAAGCCTTCTGATTGAATGGAAATAAGCGGCGTAGTGTACGTGGCTTGAGGTAGAAAGGCGAGTCATGGAATGGAATACCATGGAATCAAAGCAACCAAAGGATAGAAGTGAAACCATTGCAATGGTATTACAGCACCGGTGAGTGCGAGTCAAAACATCAGGAATAACCGAAATGGTTGTACTGAAACACAGACTTTTTATCTGGGTTTAATGGCGTTACACTACGCGCCCTTTTTAAATGGCAAAGGTGACACGGTTTATTCCGTCAGCATCGACATGAAACTCTCAGAAAGTCCTATCACCCAACATAGCTTTAATGGGCGTAAATTTTTCCTTAAACGTGACGACATGCTCCACTCCCACTTTTCTGGGAACAAAGCACGTAAGTTTATGGCGTTGATGGAAACGCAAAACAGCGACATCAAAACCCTCATCAGTTACGGCTCTGCTCAATCTAATGCCATGTACTCGCTAGCGGCTCTCGCCCAGATTAAAGGTTGGGCGTTTGAGTTTTATGTTCAACACATTCCTTCTTGGCTAAAAAGCTCCCCCATCGGAAACTATCGCGGCGCTCTCGATTTGGGTATGAAAATCACCGCCATGCAAGACATCGGTAGCGAACTTCACCCTAGTGAATACATCCACCAGGTACGAAGATTAGATGAATCGACATTGCTTATTCCAGAAGGTGGACGTTCCCACCTCGCTGAAGCTGGCATCAAACAGTTAGCACGAGAAATTCTTGATTGGACGCGATTGAGAGGTAAAGAACAGTTTACCGTCGCCCTGCCATCAGGCACTGGCACGACCGCTTTCTATCTTCATAAACATTTAAGCCCACACGGCATAGAAGTGCTAACTTGCCCTTGCGTAGGCAATGCAGATTACTTAACTGAGCAGTTCAACCAGCTCGGTGAAAACAGCCACCCAACCATTTTAACCGTGCGCAACAAACACCATTTTGGTCGCTTGTACGAAGAAGATTACATCACATGGAAAGCACTCTTTGAGCAAACCGACCTCGAATTTGACCTGTTATACGACCCGTATATGTGGCAATGCCTCACCCCTTGGTTGGAAGAGAACACAGATAAAACGGTGATTTACATTCACCAAGGCGGGTTACTTGGCAACGAGTCGATGTTGCCAAGGTATCAACGAGAATTTGAATAGCGTGTTCAAATAAAGTTGTTGCTGATTACAATGATTACACTATTTGATGAGCGCCAGAATTTCTTTGAATTCAGGTGCTCGGCAATCTTCGACCATTTCATACAAACACATTTCTAGCCCAGTGAGCACCACACCGTTAGCGGTTAACTTCGCAAGAGCGAGCGCCTTATTGGCAGCGGTTCGGGAAGATACACAATCCGTGACTAATTCAACGCGATAACCGGACTGACGCAGAGAAACCGCGGTTTGATAGACGCAAATGTGGGATTCAATACCGCAAACCAACCAGGTATCAACTTTCGCGTTCTCCACCGCGACCTTAAACGTCGCCTCTTTGCAACCATCAAACGTGTACTTGGTAATAGGTAAATGCGTGCTTTCAAGCACTTCACGAATCGGCTCCGCGGTTGGGCCCAACCTTTCTGGATTCTGTTCTAGCCACAGAATAGGCAAATCTAGTGCTTTGGCGCCCTTTACCAGTTTCGTGATATTTTCAATCAGTGCGTCGCTTTCATGCATTAATGTAGCGAGTTTGCCCTGAACATCCACCACAATCAGGCCCGTGTTTCCTTTCGATAACATTTCCATCTCCTATCTTGTGCGACCACAAACCATACTCAACAAGTTGAGCAAAAGTTAATGTATCAGAACCCTTTCATGTTAGAGCAATAAAACCTAGAAAGATGACCTTCGCTCACACATTTGCCCTTAGGTAAGAGTGGTTTGAACTGACTATTTAAATTTCTCTCGAATTAGTTCAATCAAGGCTTTGACTTTATTGGGCAGAAATAAGGCCGAGGGATAAATCAGAGTAAGATGCTGCTTCGGATGCGCGAATTGAGGCAGCACCTCGACCAACAAACCGTCTCTCAGTGCAGGCTTGGAATGAATTTGAGGAATAAACGCGATGCCGTTTCCTGCTATCGCCATCGAGCGCAGCAAGTTGAGGTCATCCGAACGCAACGCCACATGCAGATCTGAATCGAGCAAATCGGCATTGTAACGATTAGTTAAAAGGCGATGCTGCTTAAGATCTTCCACCGTTTTTACTGGCGGATGCGATTCTAGATAGGCTTTTGACGCAACAAAGTGACTACGATAAGGCAAAAGACTGAACTGCACATAGCTGTCATCGGTGACTTTGACCACGCTCGGAAGAAGCTGTAAATCAAACGATTGACGCTTGAGATCGACACTCTCTTGATGGTTTTCAATCTCGACCGAAATCTCCGGATACCGCGTTGTGTACTCGGTGATGATCGCGTTAAACGCGGCAGAGCTCATCAATGCGGAAGGAATGGCTAAACGCACCTTGCCCGTCAGCTCTTGTTGATATTCGTGCATGGCATTTAAACCTTGCTGAATATGGTCAATAGGCTGCCCCACCAACTCAAACAAGCGTTTCCCGTGCTCCGTCAACTCAATGCTGCGTGTTGTGCGAATCAAAAGCTGTACCCCGAGCGATTTCTCTAATTCTTGCAGACGACGACTCACTTTTGAGCGTTGTAGTTGATTCGCCTCTGCCGCTGCACTTATACCGCCGTGAACCACCGTCTGAGTGAATAGGTAAATATCATCAAAATTAACGTTCATTGTCCTATTTTTAGGTCATTTATGTTCGTATTATCATTCTACTGAATTGTGAGTGACTTCTCTATAATCCGCTATCCAATATGTTTAACGGAACTTGTAATGACGGCTGACCAAAAATTCAAACACTGGATGCGAACTTTGATTGTCCTGTTCATCGTACTATTTTTGTACATTATCATTGCTGACCGCCACGCCCCCTTAACGACCGAAGGACGAGTGCAAGGATACGTTGTCCAAGTCGCACCCGAGGTATCTGGTAAAGTGACCGACGTTCTCATCGAGAATAACCAGTCCGTTCAAAAAGGCGATGTGTTGTTTACGATTGATGATCGTAAATACAAGATAGCGCTTGAACAGGCGGAGCTGTCTCTGCAATCCGCCTATGAAAAAGAAGCAACACTGTATTCTCAACGCGAAGCCGCTCTTGCCAATATTGCCCGCGCACGAGCGACATTTGATAATGCACACCGCGAGTACAACCGCTTACTGACACTATCGAAGCAGAAAGTCATCTCTCAATCGACACTCGATAATGCCTTTGCCCAAAATCAGGTATCACGTGCAGCGCTTAAAGCGGAACGACAAAACTTAAAAGTCATTGAGGCGCAATTAGGCGATCAAAAAGGTCAAAGCACCGCCGTTCGAATTGCCAAAAACGGCATCGAAAAGGCGCAACTTGATTTGGCAAATACCGCGGTACTCGCTCCCAGTGATGGTGTCGTGACCAACCTGCAACTAGAAGTTGGCACGATGGCAAACACCAACATGCCATTGCTGACGTTTGTACCAACAGGATCACTCTGGGTAGCCGCTGATTTTCGTGAAAAGTCCGTCGCGAACGTAGACAAGACTTTCCACGCCTTGGTCACATTTGATGCCAACCCAGGTTCGGTGTACGACTTTGATTTAGCTAGCCGCGATTACGGTGTAGCAGCCGCACAACAAACGCCTAATGGCGCACTAACCAAAGTGGAAGTGAACAACCGCTGGGTACGTGATGCGCAGCGTACACGAGTGAACCTAACCAGCAGCGAAGAGTTACCACCAGCACTGTTTGTCGGCTCTCGCGCTACCATTGTTTTGTACCCAGACAACAGCATTTTCTGGCAGTTGATGGCGCAAGCACAGATTCACCTCGCAAGCTGGTTCCACTTCATTTACTAGGCGGCGACAATGAAAACCTTACGAATTTGGTTCGGCTGCTCTTTAGGGCTCGCGCTAAGCATGATCTTCGGTTGGTCTTACGGATTTTTTGCCATCATGATGCCGCTGTTTATATTGGGCAGAATGGACAACTTTAATCTTTCGGCTTTATTGATCGTGTTTTTCTCTGCGGTGTGGACAACCATACAAGCCACATTTTTGCTGGAATACTTGCAGTTTCATTCAACATTAATGACCGTTGCCGTCGGAATCATGATGCTGTTCAAGTGCATTGCAATGATGAACCAGAAAACCTATTTGTTTGGTTACATGGGGCTGTTGGTGGGTTCAATTGTGTTGAATTTTGCCAGCTATAACTTCATGGATATTGAAGAGTTCAACGTCAACATGTGGGTGATGGCGTTCAGCAATATTTTTGTTTGCGCATTCGCGTATTGGTTGTTCCCTGAGCCAAAGTCCCCTGCCGAGCACATTGAGATGTCGACCCCAGTAAAAAGCGATATTGACTACATCAGCCAAGTTGCTATGGGTTGGGTAGTGGCGATGGTGGCATTTATCGTATTCCAAATAGCGGACTTATATGACTCGCTGTCCGCACAAGCTTCCATTTTGATCATCCTAACCCCAATGACTTTAGCGGGCTCGCTCGCCATGGCAAAAATTCGCATCATCGGCACCGCACTAGGCTGCATCGCAGGGATGGCTGTTCAGCTGATATTGGGCAGTTGGTATGGGCATGGGCTACTCTTTTGGCTCGCCTTTACCATTGCAATGGGGCCATTCTGCTTGTGGCTCACCAAGGGGCAAATTAAAGCGGCTATCGCGTTTTCTGCCATGTCTGCCCTATCGGTTCCGCTGACGACTTCATTGGTGCCAGAACAAAAAGACGCGTTCTTTTCGATCTTGTACCGTTTCAGCTCGATTTTCGTCGCGGTTCTGCTCACCGCAATGGTGATGTGGGTGGTGCATCACTGGATTCGTGTGATGTTGCTAAAGCATCCTGAGATGAAGAACGTGGAGTTGAATTAAACCTGGCCGAGGCTGGAAACGGGAAATGTATGCCGCTCACTTTACTGTGAGCGACATTTTTATTTAAAACGGTCACCCTAAACATCGAGGAACGAGCGTGGTTCAGGATCGACTCACCGAGTGCTGTGAAGTTCTAAGGTTATCGTCATTTCCTAGCGAGCTGTAACCCGATTCCTAGTCTCACTTAAACTCGCTGGAATGACCCTATCTTGGAGCTGCTCAAATATCGGTTTTGTGGCGAGCAATATATCTTCCAACATCCGTCATCCTGAACAGCGAGGGACGAGCGTGATTCAGGAGCTACCCACCGAGTGCTTTGAGGTTCGTAGACTATCGCTATTTCCCAGCGAGTTGTTAGTAGATTCCTAGTCTCGTCTAGACTCGCTGGAATGACCCTATCTTGAAGCTGCTCTAATACCTAGGGGTGTGGCGAGCAATATATCTTCCAACATCCGTCATCCTGAACAGCGAGGGACGAAGTGATTCAGAATCTACTAATCACGTGCTTTGAAGTGCGAAAGTTCTCATCATTTACCAGCGAGCTGTAATCCGATTCCTATTCTCATTTAAACTCGCTAGATTGACCCTAATTTTAGTTCATGGCGCGGAGCCTAAGTATTGATATCAACCCACCAACTCTTTACGAATGATCTCCGCACCCGCACTTAACGCATTGAGCTTAGCGGTCGATACTTCACGAGACATAGGTGCCATACCGCAGTTGGTACATGGGTAAAGCTTGTCGGCATCAACGTACTTCAACGCCTCTCGCAGTGTGTTCGCCACTTCTTCTGGTGTTTCAATTTCGTTGGTAGCAACGTCAATCGCACCAACCATCACTTTCTTACCACGAATCAACTCAAGTAACTCAATAGGCACTCGTGAGTTATGACACTCAAGCGAGATAATATCGATATTTGACTGCTGCAATTTAGGGAATACTTCTTCGTATTGTCGCCATTCAGTGCCTAGCGTTTGCTTCCAATCCGTGTTCGCTTTGATGCCGTAGCCATAGCAGATGTGCACTGCAGTTTCACATTTCAGCCCTTCAATCGCACGCTCTAAACATGCAATGCCCCACTCGTTCACATCATCGAAGAACACATTGAACGCAGGTTCATCGAATTGAATGATATCGACACCTGCCGCTTCAAGCTCTTTCGCTTCTTGGTTGAGGATCTTTGCAAATTCCCAAGCCAGCTTTTCACGGCTACCGTAATGATCATCATAAAGTGTGTCGATCATCGTCATAGGGCCTGGCAGCGCCCACTTGATAGGTTGCTTAGTTTGCTGACGCAAGAACTTGGCATCTTCAACAAACACGGGCTTTGTGCGGCTTACTGGGCCAACCACAGTCGGAACACTTGCTTCATAACGGTTGCGAATGGTCACCGTTTTGCGGTTTTCAAAATCTACGCCGCTTAAATGCTCAATAAAGGTCGTCACAAAATGTTGCCGAGTTTGCTCGCCATCACTGACGATATCAACGCCTGCCAGTTCTTGTTCTTGCAAAGCGACACGTAGCGCATCGCGTTTGCCATCAATCAGTTCTTCACCTTGCAGTTTCCACGGTGACCAAAGTTTTTCTGGTTCGGCCAACCAAGAAGGTTTCGGTAAGCTGCCAGCCGTTGAAGTCGGTAATAGTGTTTTCATCGTCATTCCTTTCTAGATTCTCGTTATCGATTACGCGCAGCTTGCAGACCATTGTTCAAGCACAGATTGATAAGGTTTGATGAAATGCTCCTCGGCAAATTTCCCTTGTTCAATCGCCAGTTGGCTGCGCTCTTCTCGGTCGTAAACGATTTGAGTTAGCGAGTGGTCTAGGTTTTTTAAGTTTGGCTGGTAGCAATTACCGGCAACCGCGTTGGCATTGTAAATCTCAGGTCGGTAAATCTTCTGGAATGTCTCCATCGTGCTAATCGTACTGATAAGCTCTAGGTTTGAATAATCGTTCAACAAGTCACCGAAGAAGTAGAATGCCAATGGTGCAACACTGTTTGGCGGCATAAAGTAGCGCACCTGTAAGCCCATCTTTTTGAAGTACTGCTCCGTCAACGAAGATTCGTTCGGCTGATATTCAAAGCCCAAAACAGGATGTTGGTTTTCGGTGCGTCGATATACCTTGTTGTCCGATACGCTCAGACAAATCACTGGCAGCTTTTTGAAATGCTGTTTGTAAGACTCAGAATTAACGAAAGCTTTGAACAGTTTGCCATGCAAATCACCGAAGTTCGCTGGGATACTGAACTGTGGCTGGTTTTTGTTGTGGTCCAACAGCAAAACGCTAAAGTCGTAATCACGCACGTATGAAGAGAAGTTGTTGCCCACAATGCCTTCGATACGCTCGTTAGTGTTGTGGTCAACAATGTTAGTTTTGAGCACTTCAATCGATGGGAATGCTTCTCCACTACCTTGGATATCCATATCAACAGAGATGATTTCAAGTTCAACTGAGTAGCGGTCACCTTGCGCGTTATCCCAATATGCCAACGCATTAAAACGATTATCGATCATTCGGAGCGCATTGCGCAGATTCTCTCGGCGGTAGTTTCCGCGAGCCAGATTAGCAAAGTTGGTAGTGATTCGCGTGTTGTCTGATGGTTGGTAATTCTCATCAAAGCGAATGCTTTTGATAGCAAATGTGAAATCGTTATTCATCGTGAGTTGGTATCCTATTTCCTTAGATAAAGCAGACTTTTCCTAACTCTGTGCATGGGGACATTTTTTGTTTTTTGGTTTTCCCAATCGTTAGGTTGCACAGCACTTACGACGAACGGTTCGTACAAAAAACGACCGTCGCAGTGCCTAACACCAGAGCAGTCCTTTTTTTATACTTGCTTCACGAGTTGAGTAATATTGGTATTGTTTCACATTGAACATGAAGGAAATTCATAGTGGCAGTTCCAACCCTGAGAGAGCTATCGTAGATACTGTTTTTCATTGACACCAATACACGTAACTTGGCGAGCATATTGCCAATATGTGTAATTAAGAAACGGATAAGAGATTAGCAGTACGTAAACCAGTTTAAGCCGAGAAAACGCATTGTATGAACAAGGCACCAACTGGAATATAGGGCAGCGTAACTTAAATAGCACTTTTCACACTCCATCGTTTATTCAAGCATTCGTTTAATTAGAAGTACGTTACATTTTATATTCTCGAAACATGATTATTTAATAATCTTATTTATTTCTTTTTCTATCTTTACCATCTTAAACGTAAAGTTTAATTTCCTGCTGTAAAAGCACATATAACTTCATACACGAACATGGCAACTTCATTGACGGACTTTATCACTAAACTATTACATTAAGCTCTAAAAAAATAATAACAAAAAAAACATAAGCCACTGTTTTAATTTGAATTAAACGTCGTCTTTAAATTGCTATACAGAGTATAATATGTTTGTACGTTGTACGACAACAATAAAATAAATATTACAATAAAATAAAACAGGAACAATGTTACAGTGGCACTGTTTCCCAACATGCAAGAAATAATAGTTAAAATCAACTTGTTACAATTGAAACAAATTTCACATAAGCTAATCCCTTTGAGCAACAAAAATCTGACTGCCTTAGTTTTAAGCTTTAAAAATATTGCTACTTGGTACGCTATTTTGATGTTATATTCTTTTTGCAAAGTACTTCATTATGAACCACGGCCAATTTTTTGTAACAACCAGTGGGTGATGGTAATGGCAGCTAATCTTTAGTCAATTTGTCACTATTGGCTTGCACATCAAGTATGCACGACGAAAGAGCTAATCTAGGAATGGACAAAGCAACAGAAACAAAACAGATTAATTGCGGCATTTGACCACATTCACAAAACGTCAACCGACCTGTTTTTGGTAGTCAATAAATCGATCATATATTTATATTTATAGTAGTCAGCAGCCACATAGCATGTTTCATATATTTATCACGGAGTGAAGCATTACCACAATAGCTTGCTTTTCTTTTTTCACTAATGGAGCTGAGGGGATGCGAGCCCACGACACATTGGTTTGAAAACCAACACCTTAACCAACACCTTAATCATTGGACCATCAATGCCCAATAATAAAAGTAAAAAATTTTCTAGTCAATCTTGCCATGTTTTCGCCTCACCTCAGTGGGTAAGGGAAATTCATTAATTATAATTATCAATTGTGTTTCGGCTTTGAGCCTATCAGTGCCAGAGATATATAAGTACATATATACAAATATATATATATATATACATAAATACATATAAATATATATATATATAATCTCAGCAGACACATTACATATAATTCTTAAAAAGTGGAGCATTACCACAAAAGCATGGCGTCCCCCTCCTCCCCCTAGGAAGTTGGAAAAATAAGTTGGGGGAATGCAATTTTTGGGTTCAGGGGGGCTCGAATATGGACTTAAAATGGTGGGGAAATTACAATCTTTCATATATGAAGGGTAACACAGTTTTATATAGAAGAACAGAATGTTTTGCAAAGAAACTCTCTCTCTATCTCTTTGGAAGATTTTGCAAAACATAACTTCGAGGACTTGGGTAGTGCGGTGTCCGAGTTTGTTTTATGCTAGCGGTTGAGAAAGTCATTTAAATATAATTATACGCAGTTAAGAATTTGAAGCTGCTCAATGGACAAAAATCCAAGTACTCACGTTTCTAAGACACTATCCACTTTGAGTTTAGTTAATTATAAATAACTTGTCTAGTTGGACAAAAAGACAAAAAAGTGTATGTGGACCTAAGTATGCATGCCAATAGCCTGAGTTCTTTATCTTTCCACTTTTTATGCTACTCACTCGGCATAAATTTTGTTCCTTTAACTCGGTGCTGTAGCGCACACCACTACTATTGTACTATCAACTTCAACTATTGCCTTCTGTCCACAATTTGTGTCTGTGCTTTATTTCCCATATAACTAAAGTCAGTATTGTTAAAGTAAAGCGAAGATGGGGGAGAAGCCCATATGGAGGCACCAGATCACATACAGGGTGAACCGACCCTGGAGGACGCCATGAATTACATTAATAGCCCCTTCTCCTGTCTCTTTTGCCCATTTAGAACGTTTATTTTCATGTTTTCAGAGTCTTGTTGTCGATTCCTTGTTGTCCAGTTTTTTTCACTATGTCTTGATGTACAACAAATTGGATACCAGCATCGGAATTTATAACAATGTACGAAAATATACGAATCCTACATGAGTGCAATAGAGATTGAAAGAGGAGAACCTGAAAGGGTACAGCGAAATGATATGGAAAGGTCTGATGGAATAGTGAAATAAGAATGCAGGACAGAATTGCATCATAGGCACAGCAGGCTGTACGATTGGAACAGGCTAAGATAGTTTGGCCATGTTCAAACAATGGGACCAGCAAGTGATGCAAAGAAAAGCAGGGAGGGGCAATATGGGTGTTCCAAAATGCATGGTGCACCACTACGTAAAAGCAAGTAACTTGGTTAGCCAGTGATTGGTTTTAGATCCTTTGAGATAATTTACGTAACAACCTTAATGATTCGCGACGGTTCACTAACACTACCATGCCATTATTAATGGTCAGTTATCAGAGTCATACCAACTACTGTTGATTGAGTGGCTAACTTTTAATAGGCACCGGATCATTGCATCGGTACTTGATATTGCACCGATGGTTAATTAGAGAAAATATACCTTGGCTTTAGATCTACAATCTTTGTAGTAACTATAAGATATTATATAATTTATACGTACACCTTACTAAGAAATTCTTTTTATAGAATGTCTGTGGTACAAAGCAAGATGGCTAAATAACATGTAGGTAGCGCCAAGGACGCGAATTTGTTACAGCATCTTTGACTTTCTTTGCAACGTTAATCAACTGCTTACTGATTCATGGCACACAGAGGTATAACATGCACCTACTGCAGCCAGACTTCCTCTTGGAACAAAAACCGCACCTGCTGCTGTTCGATATCTTCCGCCACCGCTGAAGGAAAGTTTTTTGATGGAAACAATAGCCTCAGTGAATGCAGTTTCTCTGTCAGTTCACACTTCTTGCATACCTTTAACCTTCTGCGGACAACTGAGGAAAGGCAATGGCCCATGTTTACCCTCATCCATAAAATCGGCTATCCATGATGGTAGAATAGAATGAATATAATCAATAACATTTCTTAATAGAAATCTTCTGTTCGTACCTGAGCCTGTTTGTCCAT
>JAAAKM020000498.1:7564835-7609910 GCA_010016025.2 Alatinidae sp. Z8VKAUB7J3
ACAAGGCGGCCACTTGTTGTACGTCGATACTTGCAGCATGCAGTGTTTGTGCAAAAAAGGAACGAATAAACACGTATAAAGTACCGTAAAACAACTATAAAGCTTCATTTGAATGTGAAAGATGTCCAATGCAATTCCTATTTCCTCTCCTCGCCAAAGAATACCACGTGAATAAAAATTTCCTTCAAAAATTGAGGAAAACTAACCCTGTTCCAATGTCTCGCGGATTCTACTGCCAACACTAGCAATGACGCAGAAGCCGAAATTTGATGCTGCTAACGAGGGTAACAACAATAGATAGTGCTGCTATACACACTGCCCATCGTACATGGTCACAGCTTTTAACAAACAAACAAAGAATAAAGCAATCACAGACTTTAAGTTTCCTGTTAAATATACACTGTATTAACTTCAATTGTAACGCCCAACATACATTATTGATGATGGTAAGAAACTGATTGCAGTCGGCAAATCGAGCAAATCAACTTGTCCTTACAAACAGAAATTTTACTGTCAGACCGCTTAGGGTACAATGAACGAGTGGCAAAAAATATCAGGAAACAACCGATTGCCTAGGCAGGTGTGTATTCCTTAATAACTTGAAATAAAATTTTAAGGATAACGTTATTACGATTCAAACTTAAAACTGTTATCAATACTTCTAAACTTTCTCCAGGAAAAGTCACAGTCACTTCGTAATGGGGACCTCCTGTACAAGCAGTACCGGTGCAGCTGTTCCTTTGAATAAGTTGTAAAAATAAAGCACGAATATGGAAGTGTGCAGGACACAAATTTTAACTACCACAATTTTCTGGGATATCCTACATAAGTGACCAAGAGAGACATAAGTTGAATTCTTAAGAAAGTTCTTTTGCCAAGAGATACCAATAAGAACGTGAATCTCGCTTACCATCGGCAAATTCTATAAATTTTTTTTAATACAAAAACTACACTGTACAATAGACGGATTACGATAGATAACCACGTGCAAAACATAACACAGAGCTATCTAAGGGCTGAATGGCACATTAAGTCATGTATGAATGCAAAACTTGACGGAACTGCGATATTCTCGCCTACGCCACCAATTGAAACTTCAGGTAATTCATGAGAAAGAAGATAGTATTATATATCTTTGCTTAAATTTTTGGTGCTTCGAACACTACTTTCAGGGGTAATACGAAAAAAGGGCATCAGTTAAGTGTTTTGAATGCCGAATTTAAAATATGTAGAGTACAACATACTTTCAAAAAGCTCGTTGTACAAAGCCTAAGAGAGCAAAGTGGTCAGAAAGAAGATGAAACAAACAAATCATAGCAGAGACATGATTAACAATAATTGAGTCGCTAATGTTAGGAAATAGGGACGTTTTCTCTCGAGGAAAAGGGAAGAAGAGAAGCAGCTGAAGCGTCAGTAAGGAAAGATTAATCTGTGTTACTTGTTTTCAGGGACCGTTACTGCATGTTGTTTTGCAAACCCTTTTCAATTGATCCTTAGCCTACAGTCATTATTTATTTATTTAATTTACGTCATTGCTGATTCTCTGTACAGTCACTAGTGCATCAATCAATAGCGTATCTCTCCCAATCAGGAATGGACTTAGTGAGCGTCTGTTCTGGTTGGCTGAAACACTGGAGTGTAGAAACCCTCAGTCTTTTACTGCTTACGGAACTCTTACGCAACGGAACTGGCGATAAAGCTGCGGTTTGCAATTAATATGCAATGCCCAGTCATGCTCGTTTAACGTGTGAAAATTTGAAGGAACGTCTTGAAAAGTTCGGCATTTCAAATGCAGTCGTGTCAAAGACTAATTTTTTAAATAACGCTTCCTTAGCAAGTAGATGCTTTGCAACTTAAAACTAAAGTTTTAGAAATGTTTGTAGCCATCGTTAGCGATCTCTTAACATAACTATCGCAGCCTACCACATGGCAAAAATTTTGACGTTGCAAATAACAGTCATAAGGGTATGGTAAAATGATTATAAGGGTCCCATAATAAATACAGAATACAGAACAAACATTCTAAAAACCCGAAAGCGGTAGATTATAGCACAAAAGAAAGCAAGCTGGCCCTGGAAAAGTATTAAAACAAGTAGAGTGGAAAACAGAAATGAGTGTAATTAATTACACATTCTAGATTATTTGCTGCAAAAGTAGATGCAGAAGACTAACCAAATAAAAACGTTATCAATTGTTTTATTAACAGTTTAGTTATCACTAAATAAATTTGAATGAACGATTCCAAGTAAACGTACTGAAATCTATCGCAACAATTCATAGTATAACACGTTCACACAATTCTTATAAGAAGTAAATTAATTACCACAAGGTCTTAAGTATTGACCTGAACGACGGTTAATACTTTATTGAGTTATGGTATAAATAATACCTGTTTATACTTAGGAAATGTAAGTAACTTAACTTAAAAATGAGATACTGTTTTATCCAAATTTGTCTTTATGTCAAGCTTATAATCTAACAACAAAAGAAACAACTTTCTTCTACATTTAACAAGAAAAGAAGAATTAAAAGACAGTCATAACTGTCCTATACAAATCAAATAGAATTGCAGAGCACGTTATGAATCAAACAAGTATGCAAAGTAAACCAGATTGTAAATAATTGTGAAGAACCTCACTGTTTTGACAAACGATAATACTTCTAAAAGACTAACCTGATTGAACTCTGGTTTCACTTCATATCCATTTTCTTTTTCCCGTTCTTTCAGCCCTTGAAGGTCATCTCTTGCAAGAGGTCTTACACGGACATAGACTCTCACTCTCCCAGCCTCTGCATGAAGGGGATTAGAGAGAAAATAATCAATAATATGACAAGAATGAATATCAGTAATGTAATGTTTGCATCTTTCCTATTTCATGTACTGCTCATAACTTGTATCATCTGAGTTTAATACATATCCGAGTGTAATAAATTAATAACAAAATTTTCTCACCTCTTATATAAGACATTGCTGGATAGTAGTAGGAACTTCGTAATAGGAAATGTCAGAAGGTTACCAAACCAAATTGAAGAACTTGACGAAAATGATGGCACAATTATAAATATTGCGGTCTAATAGCTTATCAAACGCAACGGATAGAAAAGTTAAATATGGCATACGTTTCAAATTTTCGAACTACATTGCACAACAATCCTCTCCAGTTATTGGTCTTGATGACAATAATGAAAACAGCCTTCATTTTAGCTTCTAAGATTTGACAGAATATACTAGTAACACAACAAAGAAATCTATTCCAAGAAATGGTATTATTTCTTCTAGACAAATAAGAATAATCAAGAAAATAGCACTTTGGAACTATAAAAGATTTCCACCAAATATGGCCAGCATCAGTATCTGTTGTATCTGCCACATATTGAAGTAGTGCCTTCCATGATATTGTCTTCTTCTATATCAAACTGGCCTAATTCCACTTCAACATAGTTCATAATGTTCTCCACTCACAACCACTACTTGGCTATACAAAGGTTGAAATTACAAGGAGCTTTACTTTTAAGCATTGATTAATATCCATCCAGCATAGTGGATACTTGCATAGAATTAGAAAAAAATTGGAATTGATTGCTTCTGGTTAGCTTATTCCCCTATTGATTTATTGATACAAGGAACAATGGTTCAGTAAGAGCTTGTTGTTATCTCACTAGAGCATCATTTAAGGCAGTGGTCCACAACCTAGAGTCCTTGCAATCCTTAAGGGTTTTTGAATGATATTTTAGAAATCCATAACCTGTTAAGGATCAAAACAAAGAAACATTCACTTCCGCTTATTTACAGTACTGTTTCCAACATAGCAACAATAAAAGCAATGGAAGTCACATTCCTACGGGTGAGATTCCAGATTGAAAGATTAGAAATGCTTTTCACATGCATGTGCCCATTTCATATGTAGACCCAGTTCTCTAAGAAGTCCGCAATAGACTTGTAGCCAAGGTGAGCTGCAAGGGGCTACGCCCACCTGATAACCCCACCCTCTTTAAAAATTGCCAAAGAACTTTTCCAACTCTACTTTTATAATTATCAATGTGTTGATGGTGTTGGTTATGGTAAAACAATCTTTCAATACTGATGTTCTCTTATACTATCATTTGTAGCCTACACTACTCTGGATAGAGTTGGAGGCATTTTAAAATCTAATAGAGAAGATACAGTTACCTCTAATGATATAAATAACAGCCTTAAGATTGTAATAAGAACCATAAAGCTAGACTTTATGTTCCAAACCTGTACCTTTTTCAAATAAAAATCTCCTACATAGAGGGTATTGCTATCTGCAGAAGGCACACACCATATGTTGAGTGACTTAGTTACAATAAGTATTAAATATGTATATAAGTAAAATTAATCATTCTTATTTTAATGCTACATTGATATTATTGACATTAACTGTATGACGAATAAGTGTAAAAGTTATAGACTACTCTTCTTACACTAGACAGACCTCATCTATTAACCTGTGAACAAAAATTGCAGTACACACCACAGTAGCAAAAAAACCCTGTAACACAATATAATGGTGTCCAGGAAGGATAACTAGCATTCATGTGATCATGAGAAGAAGAATAACATTCTAACTGTACTCATGCTACATCACATATTTTAATTCTTTATAATGAAAGTTTGTTACGCTTCATGATTCCACTTACCTCCTGTTTTACTCGATTTATTCACTACTGGTTCTTCGAAGGGCCCCTGTGCTACTCTTTTGTAACTTTACTGATTTTTTTTTTCTTTTTAGTTATAGAGAGCACCAGCCACTGCTGGCAGCGCCAAAGGCCTTTGTGTATGCCTTTCCCTGTATATAAATATTCATGAAGTTGCATGCCCCTACTAACATTTACGATCCTTAGACTGACCAATACCACAAAGAGACACCTGTTCTCATCCACCATTTTCATTCAAGTTTATGACATTTGGCATACCTGATATCTTCTACAGCAGTTATCTATATATCAGTGGGGCTTAACATGGGAAATAAATGAGGTATCTGTTCTCTGGCATACTTCTTACTTATAAAGCTCCATATTTTGTTTCCCAGAAATTAATACCCAGACCCTTGAATTAGCAATTGATGACATTTAAATTTTACCATTCAAGGTATTCAAAACCTTATTTTTGTACTACCAGTATTCTCCTTATAGCTCATTCATTATTAATGCCCATTATCTTAAAAGGCATTAACTTGAAACAATAAATAGATAGATAGATAGAATTTGACCACACCCATCCTGGTCTTCCTAATATGCATGAGCGCAGCAGCTATGCATTTATCCATTCATACAGATCAAATCAGAGGACATGCATCCAGAAGGTATGGTTTGCAAAAACCAGCCTGGTGTGTACATCTATCAAAACCTTTACTATACTGCTGGATACTGCCCTCCTTATGAGCAACATAATTCAGGATATGCAGATTGGTAATAATTTACACACGTTTATGCTCCCTCTCTAAGAGTATAAATACTTTAATTTTTGAAACAAATATTGATAAACAATAACTTTTAGACTTTATATAAGTAGAACAAAAGTACTGTTATTATTTAGATAAATATATTTATACAATTTGTCCTACTTTATACTTTATATTACTAGACAAAATATACTGTGATTATTTAGATACTTTTAGTTAAATATAAGTCAAATTTGTAATTTACAATAACTGTGAAGTAAGCTACAGGAGAAAGCTATTAGTTGAACAGATTGGGATATCATCCATTGACTTCACATAATAGGAAAGGTTATAACATAGCTGATCACTAACTTAGTATTTGCATCACCTACTGTTTCCCAGTCAGGTCCAGTGATATGTCTTTCCTGAGCACATCAGGGGTTCTCTATAAACTCAGCAGTTTTTAAGTTACGGGAGCTGAAAGTAAGTTCTTTATTGGTCATTTATAGTTTTTTGTGCATCATTATCAATCATCATCATCATCATCATAACTACCATTGTCAGTGAACATCCTACTGTTGGCACCAGCTTCCCTATTTTTTTATTTGTTTTTGTTGTGTTTTTTTTGGGGGGGGGGGGGGGGGCGACTTTAATGTTTCATTAACAGTCATAATCCACTAACATCACAACCTATCACAAGGGTGACTTAAAAATGGACGATAGGTCACAAATTGAGAAGACTACGGAATATAACACAAAACTGCCACCAAAACCCAAGTCTTTATTTTTCTTAACAGATTTGGATGAATTGAAAATTTAACCTTTGAAAGTTTAAATTGAATCAAATTACAATATTTTGCTAAGGGCTTATATATCTATTATACTATTCTGAGGATAGTAACACAGAACATGTGCAAATAGGTTTTTTTCGCCAACCATTAGGTTTACTAGAGACACTTGCATGGAGCATAAGCACTATGACACTAATTGTCATACAAATGGAACAATTTAAAAGTTGTAAACACTTTAAAAGGCCCTTTTGGTGGAACCAAAGGGGTTATTTTCGCTTCAAATTATCACCTTTATGAATGGAGCCACTTAAATAGTATAACCAAATATCATGTCCTTAGTACAAATACGTTAATTCCTTTTTCCTTTCTTATC
Organism: Alatinidae sp. Z8VKAUB7J3; assembly: GCA_010016025.2. NCBI lineage: Eukaryota > Metazoa > Cnidaria > Cubozoa > Carybdeida > Alatinidae > Alatinidae sp. Z8VKAUB7J3. Next base: position 7,571,405 of record JAAAKM020000498.1, read on the forward strand.
CGTAGTAGAGGAACATCACTGGACTTATTTGAATAAATACTCAGCTTGCAAGATCGCAGGACGAGCTTCGTGTTAAGCAGCATTTCTTGTGTCTCTAGTTTGATCATGGTCGTTACTAATAAATGATGGCCAAGACATTACAACTGAAAAGACCTAGATTGAGACATGGCATAGAAGGTTCCGATACATAACCTTACGAAACAAAGCCTCGTTCACCCGGAATTGCATATACGATAGCCATTCTTTACTTTATTATCTCGATTGAGCTACGAAAACGTTAATATTTCGAATAAAACCAAGCGGAACCGTTTCAGTTGTTCTGCACGTCAAGGTCATACGTTTGTACTTTCACTGCCTTTCACCCCAAAACATTTCCGCTCTTGAATTAAACGGAAATGATATGATTGCTGAACTGATACCCGCTTGTGTAGTTTTGTGTAACTGAACGAAAGCTTTGTTCTTTTCTTGCTAAAGGCCTCTCCGAGTTTTAGTTTCCAAGTGTTGGTGATCGTGGGTTGTCATTTTAATATTGATAAAGGTTTTTTCACGAACACAGGGTCGGAGAGGCTTAATCATTTCAATACAATACCATGCACAACAAGTGCTCTGTTTCCGCAGCTGAGGGAGATACGTAAAAAGCGATCTTGTCTATGCTCATTTTTAACAAGTAAATACTTATAGCCCCATCTACGAAATTTTCTTAGCTGACATTTTATTACTCGGTTGACACTTTTTAAAGGGCCTTCCCGACATTTTTGTTAAATGTGACAAACTTGATATTAAATTTTCCGTGGGATTTCTTTGACAGGCAAAGGTGTGCTTCTAGCATCAATACAACATAGCAGGTTGTATAAAAGTCAGCATGCAAAAATCAGAACGTCGAAAACAAACCATACATGGTTCATATTTTCTCCTTCATGTTCAATGTGCCAGTAACCCTCGATAACACAACTTGGTGACGTCCGTTCTTATGCAGAAACAAAACTCCCTGTAATTGACAGTCCAAAAAGTATATATATATATATAAGGAAAAAATGTTTCTCAAGCCGGGATATGTCTTATGACACAAGCATTGTTTATCAACCCTTGAATTTTGTTAGAGTTGCATTTAATTTGTCCAGTAATGACATGTCAAGAATATTTTTCCAAATCACGCTATCGGTTTCACTCCAAACAATGTTCTAGAAGAAAAAACATGTGTATACAGTCGACAAGATGTGCTCCACTTTTGCAGCTGATGAAGCTCCATTACCGTATTGTAAACTCGACAACATAGTGGTCGTATCTGGTGGGTGTACAGAAAAGGAGCTTTTGACAACTCTCTGTGTATCATCGATAACAATCTTGCTTTTCGTATGAAATCACAACAGTGCAAGACGAAAGTACTATTATTATGACTGTGAGAAGGGATAATAGGTTTATTGGAAAGACAGATTCAGTATAGATACGTTATCACACCTTAAAAACACCTCTATTACTGAACATTAACGGAAATTGAAAGTATTGTGCAAAGAAACTAATCCAAAGTTATAGCAGGTCCTAAATCTAAGTACAGCGCTTTCTTTCGTTTTGCTTGGAAAACACAATTGAAATACGAGAAATGTCAACAGGAAAATATGATAACTTTGAATTAAACCAGATAAAATACAGTTTACTTGCAGTGGAGCAACACAATTTCTTCCTCGTTACTCCCTGTCGAACCAAGTGCTACCAAGTTATTTATAACCCATTAAAACAAATCAAGAGAGAAACACCACCAGATGCTTTATGAATACACTACACAGTTAAGATAGTCACGACTCACCGCTCTCTTGCTTTCGTTTTCCGCTGTTATGCAACATGATTAAGGGTCGTGCATCTTACGGTAGGTTTATTGACAGACGGGGAAGAGGAAGATACTGCATTATGACTGTGATGACTGCCATTTCGGAACTAAGTCGACCCTGACAAATGTGTGTGCTTTAGAAATCCGTTGTCGCTTTGATCTCTGTTAGTGGATTTTTAGTTTGTTTTGGAGAAATTTGATTGTCGCGCTCTCCGCTGAAGTGGCCTGGAGCCCACTCAAAGCTTGGCGCGAAAATCAACCAGGACATCCGGTCATGCCAAGAATCCAGATACTTGTTTGGTGCCTCGTCCATTAGTCAGAACAATAGTAACTGTTTGCTTTAACCTCGGACTTTGACAAGCAATACGTACATTAATCGGAAGCGTTGGACAAGCCTCCCGTACTATGCAAAAGCATAAGAATATATTCGAAGCAAAATTTTTACTTACGTTCTTCCAGATGGGAGGGTAGCCTGGTAGTTGTCACGCGTTGTAGAGCTGAGGTATCTCCAACTTTATCCTTACGGGAAGGCAGGCACATACCTAGGGCGTCTTAGCGGGTATCCTATTCTCGAATGAAAGTATTACAACAACAACAATTCTAGGTTAACCAATCAAGGAAAAATCATACATTTGGGTATCACACTCTGACTTTGATCCAATGGCATGCCGTACACATGATTTTCTGACAAGGGGGTGTCATGGCAGCTAGCTTCACAAGGTCCCCAACAGCTCCCGCTCCCCCCTTTTTAGAGTTACTAGAGATATTTCAGTATAGACCCATACTCGTTCAGGCAGCGTTGTTCGAGGTGCAGTTTAACAACCAAGGGTGGCTCCAGTCACAACTATTAACTTTTCTTCCTAACTTGGGGAGGCATCGCACCGTGGCTCTCCTCTTCGAAACGCTAGATAATTCTAATTATAATAAAATCATATATTGTTATATAGCCCCTAGTGGAATCATAGATAATAGAAGGACCATGAATGCTGTCGTATTAATGAATGGAATCGAGCAATTACCTTCTTGAATCGCAAGCTAGTGGATCATCCTCTAAATCATAACCCCCGAAAAAAAATCCTATTAACCATCTCTATCTACTCGTCGAAACTATTGTTGATGCAGATATTAGCAAAAACTACTGAACAAGGTGCAGTTGTGCTTATAGTTACAAAAAATGTAACTAGGCTTAAGGGTGCTCTTAGTCTCGAAGTTACATCCTTGACATAATGCCGGAAGGCAGCACACAAACTTTGCAATATAGAAACCTGACCATCATCTTGTCCCCCAAAACAAATTTGAAAAGTTGGTCTGTGGCGCAATTTATGATTTATTTAACGGATTTATTAATTTTAAATTCTTAAGCAATAATTTGGAGTGAATGTATTTATGTATTCTTTTATACTTATTTCGGCGGACTTGTAAAAAAGGAAAGGACTGTAGCACGTAGTAGAACTCAATTTGTATTAGTGAAACGTTTTCTGTTACTTTTGTAGTTGGAAAACGCGTAAGTTGTAAGCCAATTCATTTTGAAACTGGGAAGAGGCTTTTTGCTTCAGTGGATGCGATTTCTAGAGAGGAATAGTGAACAGGAGATCACGATTTTACTAATACCATAGGCAAAACGTAGGTTAGTTAAAGTAGAGATTCAAAACGTCTTCAAAAAGTCAAATCTGTTTGTAAGCGCAACTTTGTGTTCAATCAAACTTGGTGCATTGCTGATTTATTTTGAGGAACGACTGATTACGGTGCAAGTAGGTCTACTGGTAAAATGCTGAAACTGTACTGTGTTTGCTTTCCGAGGGCTGGTACATGTTGACGGATACTGTCTTGTAAGCTCTGCAAACTACAACCTAAATACTACAGTTTTGAGTATTTGGCCGCCATTCCCAATTCCGTGCCTATGGCAAATATATAGATAGATTTAGCCAAAGGCAATGGAATTGATATTTTGACATTTCGCTCGCGTCCGTAAGGGAGTTTTAATCGATTCATAATGACATTGTCACTTTTTCAATTATTTCAGCCAGCATGTGGAAAGTGCTGTAGCATTTATTACTGAGTTACAATTACAATTATTGGGAGCAGTGGGCCCCAGAGTGCAGCATAAAGTTTGATCCCTCTGTTGGAAAGTCTGCAATCAAACATTTCCCCCCAAAATTACTTTGATAAAATGACTCTAAGAAATTTAAGTTATATCTATTATCATTTTGTAAAAGTAATTCTTAAATACACCAAGAAACAGTTGCTGGCCTGGGGTCTCTTTTTTACTTCTTTGCAAACAGAGGCCATCTGTACTATGTAATCTTTCAAGCGACCACAATTTTGTACGTTCATTTGAGTATCTTTACTTTGTTGACAATTAGCAGAATGTTTATTTACTTTAGAATAATCTTTCATTTTGCAGTGTAATTGCCTCATAATTGCTTTCATAATTTGGTAATTCTTCCTTAATGTTAAATGCTTCTTGCTTTTCTGTACCTTTATACCCGAGGGCGTGACCTTCCTCGGGTGCTCAACTGTGAAATCGCCTAATATATTCTCTACTCTCCAGACCCACCCCACCCCCTCCTCTCCAAATTTCCCTCGGTTTGTATGGCGTTACTGGTAGCATTATAGGAAAAACATCTTCAAACCCCCCACGCCCACCCCTTACAGATGAGATATACAAAGACTTTAAACCTAAAGAATAATCCGTTGAGAGATTTCAGGAGAAGGAGAAGGAGAAGGAGAAGGAGAAGGAGAAGGAGAAGGAGAAGGAGAAGGAGAAGGAGAAGGAGAAGGAGTTTAATTAATTTCTATCTACAGTATATCCTCTAATAACCGCTGCGACGTTTATTACAAGTTCCAGCTTTTGGGGTTGGCGTTTAATAGAGAGCGGCGTTTGTTACAAAATGAAAATGTCTATCAAGTAAAAGTCATGCAAAAAATAATGGGAAAAAGCTCTATTTGTTCTTAACTTTAGTTACGGGAGAATTTCTTGATAGAAAATAGGTAAAACCTTTGTAAACTATTTGTTATATCTTGTTCGGTCACTTTTCTAACAAACGCCACTTTTCAAGTTGCGGCGTTTATTAAAGGACCGCTTTTATTACAAATGTTCGGCTAGAAGTAAGGCCTTCTGTAGAGGGCGGTGTTTATCAGAGAGCGACGCTTATTGGAGTAAATAAGGCATTGCAAGTAAAAACAAACATGCATGTATACCGTATACTTCTAAGTAAAAACGTTCTCTGAGGTACTCCAAGAACAATTACTCAAAGCCTTTTATTGGTAATCTTCAAAATAACATTACCCGCTGTTTTCACCTGGCGTAGTATATGGGCCAGTAATAATTTTGCAAAGAATAATAATTGGACAGTAATAATTTTGAAAAGAACACCAGAGAAATTGAAAATGTCGCACCCCCGGGGATCGAACACGTTTTCGTGGCGTGCGCTCTACCAACTGAGCTACGTGACCTCCGATGTTAACATATTCTATTTCTCTAGTTGTCAATAATAATAATAATGCATTTAAAGACGTCATTTGGTATCCACCAACCCTACTGATGCATACCCTTGTTAGAAGCACAGTATTGAGAAGGAATGGTTACCTACAAAAATGCTTACACAATTAAAATTTGTGTCTTGTTTGTCATAGTCCCTTAAGTTCCTATGTTACATCTTTACTCCAAGATATTAGCTCAAAACTCCCTTCCACTCCATTGAGAATCTTCTTCTTTTTCTTTTGGCTCCTCCCTTTTTTAGGGGTTGCCACAGCGGATCCTTTGTCTCCACACCAGTCTATCGTTTGCTTCCTCCTCCGTCACGCGAACCACCCTCATTCCTCCCTCGCCACATTCATGAACCTTCTCTTTGCCCCCCCCCTTCTCTTTCTACTACCCTATATTCCCATCTCCAGCCTCCTCCTTCCAATATATCCCTCATCCCTCCTATGCACATGGCCAAACTACTCACTCTCGCCTCTCTCACCTTATCACCCAACCGTCTTACCCGGGCTGTTCTTCTGATATACTCGTTTCTAATCCTGCCCATCCTCGTCACTCCTAGAGAAAATCTCAGCATTGTCAATTCTGACACCTCTAGTTCTGCCTCCTGTCTTTTTGTCATTGCCACTGCCTCCAAGCCATACATCATAGCTGGTCTCACCACTGTCTTATACATTTTACCCTTCATTTTTGCTGACATCCCCGTGTTACAGATCACTCCTGTTACCCTTCTACAACCATTCCAACCAGCATGCACTCTCCTTTTACCTCCCTACTGCACTCTCCTTTTACCTCCCTACTGCAGTCTCCATTACTCTGGGTTGTTGACACTAAATACTTGAATTCATCCACCTTATTCACCTCTACCCCTTGCATCTGCACTTGTCCCTCATCTTCCCTCTCATTCAAGCACAGATACGCGGTTTTAATTCTGCTGACTTTCATTCCTCTTCTTCCTAAACATCTCCATGCCTCCCCTCGTATATCATCGGGTACAACATCCTTCCCATTTTTCATCTTCTTCATCGCCATTCTCACCTCATCCATACTAATTCTCCCTACATCCTGGGGTATACTTTCAGCCACATCCAACATTTTCTCTCTCTCATTTTCTTCCTTCGTCAGCTCCTCAAAATACTCCTTCCATCTTCTCAATACACTCTCCTCCCTTGTCAGCACTTTTCCAGCACTGAATCCTTAAATACCCTAACATGTTGCACATCCTTTCCAGCACGGTCCCTCTGTCTGGCTAACCTATACAGGTCCTCTTCTTCTTCTACAGTATCCAACCTGTCATACAACTCATCATATGCCTCTGTCTTTGCCTTTGCCACCTCTCTCTTTGCCTTCTGTCGTGCCTCCTTATACTCTCGTCTGCTCTCTATGTCCCTCTACCTCTGCCAATTTCTTTTTGCTAAGTTCTCACTCTTTAGACTTTCCTGTACATTCTCATTCCACCACCAGGTCTCTTTATCTTCTTTCCTCCGTCCAGACGAAACACCAAGTACTTTCCTGGCTGTCTCCCTTACCACTTCAGCTGTGGCTTCCCATGCTGCAGGCAATTCCTCCCAACTTCCCAGTGGCCGCATCATCTCCACCTTAAACTTGGTGCTACAATCGCTCATTTTCAGCTTCCACCACCTAATCTTTGCTTCACCTTTCACTGCCCTCCTCTTCCTTTCCTTTTTGATATTCATCTTCCTTACCACCATCCGATGCTGTTTAGCTACACTCTCCCCTGGCACTACCTTGCAGTGTCCTGTCTATTTGAGTCTACTTCTTCGGCACAGGAAAAAGTCCACTTGTGTAGATCTTCTTCCACTTTTATATGTCACCCTATGTTCTTCCTTCTTCTTTAAATAAGTGTTCCCCACTGCCATTCCCATCCTTTTTGCAAAATCTACAGTCATCTGCTCCTCGGCGTTTCTGACTCTACTACTATACCATACTCTACTATTACCTCCTCATCCCACCTTTTCCCTTTACCAACATGACCATTTAAGTCTGCTCCAATCACCACTCTATCTTCCCTCTGTACACTTTACATTACTTCATCTAACTCTCGCCAGAAATTTTCTGTTTCATCTACCTCGCACCCCACCTGTGGGGCATAAGCACTAATTACATTTATCATTTCTCCTTCAACTTCCAGTTTCACACTCATGACTCTGTCAGACGTTCTTCTCATTCTAATACTCTCTCAGCATACTTATTCTTCAAAATTACCCCCACCCTGTTTCTCCTCCCATCAACACCATGATAGAACAGCTTAAAACCGCCCCTAATGTTCCTAGCTTCTCTGCCTTTCCACTTAGTCTCTTGCACACACAAAATATCTGCCTTTCTCCTATTCATCATATCGGCCAATTCCCTCCCTTTGCCAGTCATAGTTCCAATAATCAATGTCCCAACTCTCACTACCACATTCTTCTCTCCTTCCCTCCGGACACGCTTTCTCCCTCTTCTCCTCCTCCTCCTCTGTCTCTGACCAACAGTCGCACAGTTTTTTTCCGTTACCCTGTTGGCCGACAGCACCGAAGGCTGTCGTTGTTGACCCGGGCCTCGACCGATCCGGTATGAAGATCCTATTTTTGTTCCGCATAGTGATTTGGCAGAAACATGTTACGCCGGATGCCCTTCCTGACGCAACCTTCCCTATTTATCCGGGCTTAGGACCGGTACCAGAGTTGCACTGGCTTGTGCCCCCTGGTGACTGGGTTTTCCACTCCATTGAGAATAAAAGTCAATATACAACGATAATTATCCGCATTGGCAACCAGTTTGCACATGTTACCAGATTACTATTTTGCAAACAAGAAAATTTATTTCATATATCAACCAGTGACGAGAGTTATGAACTTGTTTGAATGACAAAATATCAGCACTTGCTTTGTATTCCATTTCATTGCATTTTATAACCCATGTAAGCCACGTTTTGTTCACTTGCAATCATCCATAATAAATTTATTACCGGAAAAGATTCCTGTTACTACAAAATTTTTAGATAATATTCAATAACGGAATCATTAGTCAAAGTTCTTTACACGAGCCATTCTGATGAGGGTGCAACGAAACCGGTCAATGGTATTTCACTAATGATTCCGTTATGGAATATTGTCTACAAATTTATTACTAATTGTGTTAGAAGTAGATCTGGTTATAGCAATTGTAATCGCTGTATAGGCGCTTCGATTTGCCCAACGCTCAAATACAGGACAAAATGAAAGTGCAAAATTGGCAAGTAGAACACCATAGCACCAAAGAAGGAGAGATGAAAGAGATCTGTCTAAAGGCTCAAGAACTCATAAGGCATTCAAGCAATTAGTTTTGACTGTCGTCTTAAGGTAGCTGATCAAATCCACCACTCTCCGCATCATGATATTACAATGGGTGTATGGGTAGCGGTAAGAAGGAGCTACTGAAGGTGATGAAAAGGGGATGTCCAGTGTGCAGACTTAAACGCTTTAGACCAAACAACTGTGTCAGGGTATGTCGTAGAAAGTGCAATCCAAAACAGTATCATCCACAGAATGGTGGAGACGAAGGTGCCATTATCAAAGCTTTTCCAGTCACTAATAATACTTACCACCCAAATTACATCTTCCTGGAGCCTCACTTATATGACCAGCTCTCTGACACCTGGTTCAGGTAGGAATCACTCTCCCTCAGCCTACGCTCACCCTCACCATGTACATAGAACAAGACGACAACAACAAGGGCCTAACACTTATCAAGATGCTTCCCTGGACACTAAAGTTAGGCGTCCTCTCATGAATAGCGGACTCTGATGTTAAAGCTGTATGCATACCTAAACTCGGAAAACACGACCTTACTGCTGTATTCATCAAGATGCACGTTTAATGATAAGGCCATTCGCAAACTTAGAGCTATCAGAGATCTCTTCTCTTACAAAAATCCCTTTAGTATCACAACAGAAACTCGTCTAATTGTGTATGTGACTGATAACAAGTCTGATAGCAAAAGGTCGTCCAGGCTTCACGAGATTCTTATGAAGTGCGCGCGCAGGTCATATAAAGCAAGAGTCACCAAACAAAGGATGACCAGTTTGACTTCTCCAAAGTCGATCGATTGATACGTGGTCACCTTCAAACACGTCACGCGCGGGGCATTCAAAGTGGGGTCAACAATGCAAAGGTGTAAACAAAATCACGTGAAGGTACTGTGACTTCGAAAGCCTGGGCACCATTTTGCTCCCATACTCGCAGACGCTAATAGAAGAAGTTTGTACAGGTCAGGAACGTAGGTTACGTATTCTAATGCAGGACGAGGTGCTTTTCAGTAGCCAATGTGTGGTTTCTATAACACAGTGAGTGTAGCAAGCTTTGCTTTCCTGAAGAAATATTCTACAAGGCGTAGTCAGAGGTTATATCATTATATGTGAGTTTGGGCTTCCACATAAGTTTTTGTTAGTAATGTGCTTCCACAAGGGCACGTTTCCTGTCCACGTCGGTTCGATGAGGTAGTCACTACAGCACCATAAGAAGGTAAATGCCTCGACCACAAGCTCTAAGCGGACAGCTTCCAGGCATTTGAGCAGTGGTGCACTTAAAAGAGACAGACCTGGTAAGTTCGAGCACATTCATCTCTTAAAGCCAAGCGAGATGTTTTGACGTAATGATTAATGCCAATCTATTACCATTAATTACTTCGTGTGGTTTGGATTTTGTGTCATCTCCTTCGTGAAAATATATAACAGTACCCCGAAGCCCTTCGTTCTTAAAAGACCCGGCACTTACTACGAGAACGCTTACTACATCAATACAAAGTCCAGGAACGTAGAAAGGGGGCCTCTGAATGGGTTTGAAGTAACCCAGTTATGAGAATTTTCCAACCTCGACATGGTATCAAAACTCACGTGGCATCTAGCAAACTCCTCTTTAGTAGGGCCCTGCGAATTCAAAAGACCCGTGCCTCCGTACACCCTAATACCATTACTGCATGTGAGTGGTCCGATATGTTACACAAACATGGTTGACCCTCAAACCAGATAAGCTTGTATTCAACCAGGATGAAATTAAATTTGCTGAAATTGAGCCTTCTGAGATCACGATGGATACTGTTCGATCCTCAAGTACATACATTGATGCGATCCTGTCAATATCACCGACATCAGATGATGGTTCAGTCTCCTAAATCAATCATCATATGCGTTCAGCATGGAGGAAAAGATGACATGTCCTAAAGTTAGGAACGCCTCGGCTGATCAACTAAATATCCTCTCTATGATTCTAAACTGGTCATAGCACATAAATAACTAGACACTTTTTTCGCTCAGGCGCCGCTATACTCTCGAGTGCCAAATAAACGTACCCCCCCTGCTTATTAATTTTTCAAAATGTATAACCCCCCTCTCCTTATTAGGACCCCCGTTTATTAATTTCAAGGAATTTTCCCAGTAGTCAAAATGTAAATGATGTGTGAAAACACATTAATAACTTCCCATGCAACATTTGACCTTGAAACAGTTGCTAATTAGTCAATTAGTAAGATTTTTGTCCTCATGTGTGTCATCCTTATTTAAAACTTTCACAAAATTGAGACTGGAGTTCAGACCCCCTCCCCCCGTTTACTTGGACTCCCGTTTATTAACTTTAAACCGTAATGATGACCCCGCGTTTATTCAGACCTCCCCCGTTTATTCGGCACTCCAGAGTACATGGTAGAGTTTCGTCATGTCTCGAGTCACTGCCTTTTTTTTTCTTCTTTTTCTCAAGACTCAAGACATGATAAAACCCTGCTATCTATGGTCATAGTACATTGAATTCAGGAAGAATATTGCATCTTCGAGGAACGCAAGCGAATCCGTTAATCTAGAGAATAGTCAAAGACGAGTATGGACCTCTAGCGCTTCCAGAAGCACTTGTCATGCTCTTCGTCAAAGCCTCTATGTTATTTGGATGGAATGTTCTATTAGTGGGCAGTAAGTTCAAACACCATATTGGATACACTCATGCGCGTGTTGAAGGCGAAGCTCTTGTAGTAGCCATGCTGTGGAGAAATCCAAGTTCATCGTTTGTATATATGACGAGCTCCATGTAGTAGTGCGATACAAGTCCCTACCAAAAGTTCCACGAGATCCTTCACCTGAGAAAATATCCAATTGCGCAACATAAAGTAGAATACCCTGCATTTCAGATTCAAGATAGTTAACTTGCTGTGGTCAATCATCGCGACGCCGATGCATTAGCCGAGCACCCGATGGACAACGCTACAGGATGGCATTGGTACTGCTGGTCATGACCAAGAATAAGTCCAACACTCTAATCCTAGCCATCATCAGGACGGGGAATCTTGCCCAAGAATGGTGTTGATCAGCCTACCACACTAGCAACAAAAAATCAACTGAAATTTTCCGGCTACGAGACAGTTCATGAAGCCAGGTGCAGCGTCGAGCACATTATAAAAATTAAGTATCTCATCAAGCAAATTGGGGGTTGGGGCAATTTGCCACCGTTTCTCAAAGTATTAAGGCCAGTCAGAGATCACCTGTAGAGTGGATGGTGCAATTATTTACAAAGACCGGAGGAACTCTAAGACGAACTTCTACCAAGAAACATTCCTCTTCTGCCCCGGATCCTATGCGATGTAAGTCGTACACGCAACAGATGCAATCACTGCAAATGTGTAGTACCTTCAACCAGATTCATCACCCATCGCGCCCATCGTAATAGCCTACAGATGCGGTGTTTTTTCACTTAACAAGGCAATTTATACATGGTCATCGTAGATTGATATTCAAACTGGCCATTCATCCAACAAACCCAATCAGAATTCAGGGGCCTCATCACCAGGCTCTTACGTTGCTCCGTTGTATTAAGTAAATCTGATGAGCAGTCCATTGACAGAGGTCCAAAATACATATGTATCATGACTATGAGGTTTCTTTAGTACTTGGGAGTCCCTCACTGTCTTCCGTCTTTAGATAACCTTACTAATAACTTCCTTGTAGAAGTCTGGTGGAAGTGAAAAGTGTCATCACCCAAAACACTAGGTCCTGGAGAGAGCTCAATTACTGGTACTTTCAAAGGATCCATGCTCAAGTGTCGAGAACACACCAGACATATAAACAAAACTTTCCCTAGTAGCATGTGCCTTTGGTTGACAAATCCATTACTTTATTGACATACTATCTTTTTCTAAGCCTGCACAGGCTGGTGATATGTTCGTATACAGAATCAGGTTGGCCCAAACATGTGAGTAGGATAGAAGCAAAAATATTATAGCACCGTCAATGGGATCAAATGAAATCCCAAATTCATCTGTCTCAATGGTAAGGGACCGTGGTATAATGGCTGGCGTATAGGTTTAGCAATAATGAAGAACGGAGATTGACTTCTTGTGGCCCTACGTTTACACCATTTAGCTTATCAGTTTATGTCAATATATAATCACGTGAAATGGTGCCCCCAAGTAGGCCTACACTCCTCTGTACCTAGCGCCCAGCACTGGCTGAGCAAAGCACTCACAAGCATATAGTCTATGTCATCAGATAATCACGTCAACATAACCAAGTAATAGCAGGAAGGCCAAAAAAAGTTCTTGATACCCTAGTCATCAGATGATACTTAAACTGACCAGTTTTCTAAAAAGAACTAAGCATCATTGAGTTGCCTTCTCTTGATCATAACATGATGTCAGCATGCGCATGTGGGGAACCTACAGCTCATGGGTTAAGGCCAAACTAGCTATTACGAAAGTACTATTAACGTCCATTCAATATAGTTAAATGTATTGTTGCAACAATCCTTGACAGTTCATAAGCTTTAGGCGTCATAGGTCAGGGTCATTAACTCTTCAAGTTTATGTTTATATCTTTTGACCTTTCATCTATGTAGCAGTGCTTTAGTACCACTATAACGTTTTACTGCTCATAGCTGTACTGCAGTGCCGAGAGGGAGGACCGTGGTACCATGACCCCCTCTGGTAACCCACAAAAAATATAAAAATGTGAGCAAATGGGAATGATTATGATATAAATATTCCTTATCGTTTGCTGCAACAATTCCTAGCAACTCCAATGTGCATGGTGGAGTAGGGGCTTCAGTAAAGCTTCTGTAGCCTTCATCCTCCTTCCCCTCCTTCAAAGAATCTTGCGTAAGCCATTGCATACTCGGTCAAGTTTACGACGTAATTAAAATTTAAGGGTTGCACAGGCTTTGTAATATGTTCAATGTTTACTCCTTAGGTTTTCAGGTTTACGCATTCACGGATTCATTCGACAAAGCTGTCCTTTTATCTTTCTGTGGGGCTGTTCAATGTTTTTCTACATTCTGATAAGTTATGGCCTTCTCCGTAGCTACAGTGGGACTGTAGTGCAGCTTCAATTTACCATCAGCCTCGTCAAGTTCTCCTGCAACGTCTATTGGCTCTCCTTGAGTAGCTGCAATATCAGCCCCTCAAAAAAGTTAGGAATAGCCCCTGAAAATCAGATCAGACTCCCTATATTCGCAGTTACAAGTTTAACAAGAGGAGGAATATGCCTCTGCTATTTCTTACCCTAGTTACGGACCTGTTCATGGTCTGATTAGTTAGACTCTTTACAACTATTCTAAGGTGCCCAATAGAGGGCTAGAATAATAAGGAGCTAAAATTTTAAGAAACATTTGATAACCTGAGGCTGGAATAAACGGGGAGTCTAAAGTAATAATAACTCTGTCGCTTGGCGATAGTATCTACGCTGACTGACGTTATTAGTTGTACGAGTCTTGATAAGAGTCACATGTTTGCCCGTCTCTGAAGCATCTTCATTTCCATTTTTTTGTTCGGCAGTAGACTTGTGATGCGATGATAGACAGATAGCCGGACCTGTTAAATATAGTTGTTTCAGGACAATCTTGACTAAAATATCAATATGCAGAGGGTACCCTAATAAGAAAAGGAGCGGGACAAATTTTGAAAATTCAATAAGCTGAAAAGGGAGCGTTTATTTGGCACCTAAAAGTGATATTCAAACTGCCCTAGATTTTATGAAATCTAAGTTGAAATAAACTTATTGGATCACAGATATGACAGATTACATGATCTACTGAATTAATGATTAGATAATGAAGTCATTAATAACAGTTTCGGGCGATTAGTAGTATTTCTCCTCCCGTGCTCTTCATATTTAAGATAATTTGGGTATTCCTAATTTAAGCCAACTTGGTATTACGTATAAGACCGGTGGTCTTCTTCACTAGGAAGAAATACCTTCCCTGGGGAGAAGAAAATTTCGTAATAGGAGGAAATGGAATGGAGTTTCAAGATGAATGCTTGTGAGATTGTCTATTGCCGTTCCGGCACATTTTAGACCATCTTCTGAAGAAATGAGGTACGAATCAAGCTGAATACTTGTAGGATTATCTATTGCCATTTGGGCACAATTCGGATGATCTTCTGCAGAAATGGGGCAGGAATCAAGATAAATACTTGAAAGTTTGTAAATCGCCATTTGGGCACAATTCAGATTATCTTCTGCAGAAATGGGGTAGGAATCAAGATGAATACTTGAACGTTTGTATATCGCCATTTGGGTACAATTCAGATTATCTTCTGCAGAAATGAGGTAGGAATCAAGATAAATACTTGAAAGTTTGTAAATCGCCATTTGGGTACAATTCAGATTATCTTCTGCAGAAATGGGGTAGGAATCAAGATGAATACTTGTAAGATTATCTATTGCCATTTGGGCACAATTCAGATTATCTTCTGCAGAAATGAGGTAGGAATCAAGATAAATACTTGAAAGTTTGTAAATCGCCATTTGGGTACAATTCAGATTATCTTCTGCAGAAATGAGGTAGGAATCAAGATGAATACTTGAACGTGTGTATATCGCCATCTGGGTACAATTCGGATGATCTTCTGGAGAGATGAGGTAGAAATCAAGAAGAATACCTCGTAGGATTGTCTATTGCCATCTGGGTACACTTGGGATGATCTTCAGCATTTTCAAGGATATCGCTTCTATGTACTTCTAAGAACATTTTTATGTATCTTAAGAAAGAGGTTAGTGTGGAAGTTCTCACTTTTGCTGAACTGTTTAGCTAAGGGAGGAACTGGATCACAAAGGCTGAGAAGTATTGTACTAGATATTTATCAGGCATTCCTAGCAAAGGCCGAAGAATATCAAATCAGTGTCTTTTACATTACTTTAACACTGCTATCCATCCATCCTGTAGTTCACTTACGCATGGCATTGTTGTAGAAAACTAGGCTATTATCTTGAAATTGGCAATGGCTGTTAGAAGGGAGAGTAATAGGGAAATATTCACGAAACCTTGTACGAAACAGGGGCCCGTACCAAATACCACGAGAAAAGTCGTCTATTTCAAGTATCGAATTGTTCGTAAAATTGGGATAAAAAACGGTCTGAAATAAGCCAATTTCGCTCCATGCCCACAAGTTATTAGAGAACTATGTTGAGACACTGATTAATGAACTGGAAAGTCAGAAATTAATGTCAAGAATGGAGCATTTGAAACGTAGTCTTTTCCTGAAGATACTTTCTAACTCTCAATGGGCTTTGGGCGGATAAATAAGCCGGATGGCAGTCCTTCCTTGGTCAAGTTACATGGCCCAGAGAGGCTGGTCTCCACTTGCGTTGAGCTGGATGTCGATTTCTACCGGTAGATGAATGATAGCAAAAGCAGTGGCTAGAGAAATAGAGTATGTTAACATCGGAGGGTCAGCTAGCTCTGTGAAGAGCACCCACCGCGGTTGCAACCCGTTGGTGGGTTGTTTTCTATTTCTCTGGTGTCTTTTTAAAAAGCAGAAAGAAGCAACGTCGTCGGATACTGAAAGTTGACAAGTAGAAACTTTACATCGTTCATAAGAATACTTATAAAGTTTATTTGAAATTCCATTTTTGACAAACATGTGATGAGCCAAAGTCTCCTCTCCCGTTCAGGTGTCTCACTACTTGAACATAACATCCTAGTCACTTTTTCCTTCTCAAAGAAAACCAGTAGGCCTGCAGCAGTGCAAAAAGTGAGTCAAACGAATATTTAACCAGTACTGTACTTAAAATGCGAGATGTCCGTTTTCCATTACGGAGAGAAGAATGCTACTTCTGTAGTTATCGCAGCCTATTTTCCTTCGAATACAGTTGAAAGCACTTTGGACAGGATTTTACGAGCAAATTTAAATAACGTTCAGAATATGCATGACCGGGACATATACGGCTGAGACTTTTGTAACGTGTAGGGAGCACTTTTAGCTAGACTGGGATAGTTAGATTACGGTTTGATTTTAATTTTAAGGTATAAAATCCTAAGCTATTTCGAGGATTTCGCGGAAGGGGTGAAGAAAAAAGGGCAAAGCGAGCTTTTACTCGAAGGAACGGATTCACAGCCATAAGAATCGTTAAGCTTTAGTGTATAAAGATAGTGGTTAATGAATAAAATTCTCGTAAACTTTTGTCTGAAGTTGGTAGATGCCTTTTAACAGCCGGTGAGCGCTGGCACAAAAATAACTCCTTCACTTACTGTAAAACTTTGACAAGCTGTCTTTATCTCATCAGTAGCTAAAAGTCACTGAACATTTTACGTGTTTTGAATTATAGAAGCATAAAGACTTAAAATATACCTTTTAAAGTTCATATTCTATCCATCCCAAGACCCCATGTGTCAACTTTCAGATTTTCGAGGTCAATTCTGGTCTCCAAGAGCTGTGGAGGATCCATCGCGTATCGCCCAAGCTACTGACTGTCGTCTCTTCACGGTACAGGGAATTCCGATGGGGTGGGCCATTCGCTGTTCTGAAGTCATAAGCTATGCCAGGTTACCAATGGTTTCCAATATTTACCGGGTTTATTTTGCAGTACAAAATAGAGATTTATATAAATAATTGATTAAGCTGCAGTAAAGCAACTGACATCTGATCTATCCCACAATTCTACGTCGAATCGCCGCACCCTTGCACATGCGTAGAAGCGAACCAACAGAGGCCGGCTGGTTGATATTGCCCTGTTTCTTCACTTGCTCAATTTAGGCTGCCGTAAAGCGAAGTGAAAATGTTCCGAAGGAGTTTGCAAAATTAATACTCTACAGTTTATTCTTGGTTTATCTGTAGCTTACTAGAACGATATTAAGTTTCTTTCATACTAGTGGAGAGGATTTTTTCCTCGAAATTCGCCCTTCTCGGTGCGATGGGGTGTTTTAGTAGTTCTGGTGGAGATGATGCCAAAAAGCGGAGCAAAAGAATTGATCAAGAACTGAAACAGGATAAAATTGCGTACAGAGCAACACATCGCCTGCTCTTGCTCGGTAATTGATGTAGCATTTATGTAGTAAACTTGTAGTCGTTCTTCTGCACTCTCGGTCGATGGTAAGTTTTCCATGCTAAAGCTACAACATGTTTACGACAGAAGTATTCGGGAGGTTACTCAGGATATTTTCTTTTTTCGCTGCCAAGGTGCTGGTGAAAGTGGCAAATCTACAATTGTCAAACAGATGAAAATTTTACATGTCGATGGCTTTAACGATCAGTAAGTGTGGACATTTTGTTTTGTACACGAATTAATAATATTTGCAGGGTGTTCGAGACATGTTTTTGACACCATATAAACAGGCATACGTCGTGATGTTGGTAAATTTTTAGCATAGTAATTCGAGTCCGAGCGATTAAACATCGAAGTGCTAGAACTTGACTGAGCCTTGTACACTAAAACATCCATTGTTGTTGGCACAGAGGTTATCCTGCATATAAATAAATCATGCTTGTCTGACTCATCTTCAGCAAGTTTTTGAGGAGGCCAGGTCTTGATTCGCGAAGTTTAAATGTCAGCAATTGTCGCCAATGTTCTTACACCACGTTCTGACAAAATGTCCCTTCGCCCAATTGTACACCATTTGAGAGCAAGCTGTTTGTATTTTCTGTGCTATTTTGACTCGAGTTTTCACTTATCGCGAAGTGCAAGTCATCTCAAAACTTATGGATCATTCGCCTTTGGGTTTGATTTATTTCTCCTGCGATTGCCATGATAGGAAGTGTTCTCATTGAGCTGATTGATTCAGCCATAGCTTGTGCAGGTTGGAACAGCCTTTGCTTTCGATTGAAACGTCAACATGATTTATCTGTGGCAAAATGGCGTTTCAGTTTGTGCGATGACAGTATGCTTATTGATGGACGCCCTGACGAAATCTTGCACTCGAACACTCGACCTTGGGGATTGTATTTTGAATTGCAAGTCATTAGTTTAGTAGGCAAGACTGTTCAATGTGTTAGCGCAATGGAGCAACATAATCTGTCAAGAGAGAGGCCATTTTGTCGTAGTCTGAGTAAAATGGTGGGCTGCGTTCTGTTCTATTACCCTAGTCATAATATTGAAAATGGCTAACCAGAAAGTTGTCGCACATGAGATAGATTCTCTTCGCATGTATGGATACCAGTAATAATGAATCAGCAAAGTAAACTCCAAAAATGCTACAAACCTTTAAGATATTTGCGTGTTAGTTCAGTTTATTTAGGGGTTGCAATAAAACAGTAGATAGAACATGGCTGCATAGAATTGATGTAGATATTTCGTAATAGGATATGGACTAATATTGTTTTCACTCATACTAGGGAAAAGAAAGAAAAAATAGAGGATATCAAAAGAAATATTAAGGAAGCTATCTTGGTAAGTATGTACTACCTACCATAAAATATATTCAATGCTCCTATTATGAAAATGTAGAAAATGGTGCAGCTAAAGGTTAAAAATATATGTGGTGGTATTGGTTGGTCAGTGACTTAAATAAGAGGATTAAGAAGTTGTCCTTGCATATTGCTACTGTCTGGAACTTATAACACGTCTGGTAATGTGGACACAATGTTAGGAATACCAGCACGAGTCTTTTGTCTCCTGATGTTGGTAATGTTTATATCTTGATGTCTTTAGTGTACGTGATCATAATGTGTAACCATATTTCGTTTCCGACAATTATAAGAATGGAACTACCACTGGATATATAACATGGCTTTCAAAGGTTTTGATTGATAGTGAAAACTAATGTACTGAGCACAGATGAAAAATTTAAGGGAGCTCGTTTACTAGAGAAAAAGACATTAGCATCCAGGTGAAGCTACTTCAAAGCTGGAACAACGAACTGCTCAATGTTCTCTGATGTTTCAAAACCATCACAGAAGTAGGATGTTCCTTAGTTTTTAGCTAGTTTAAAAATTAGACCAACTAATATGAGGATATTTTTAAAATAATAGTTTTGTTGTGTAGAGTAAAGCTCAATTTTTGTGACAGTTCTTAGGCCATCGTACTTGTTTACCCCTGTTTTTCGTTTCCATGGTGTTTGTTGCTCTCGCTGTAGTTTCGCGCTTCGTGTATGCAGAAAACGTTTGGCTCCTCATGGGAGTACCGTATTTATCAGTCAGAATCGATTCAGGAATAGGACATACATTTCTACATGTGGCTACGGATTGAAGGTGGATAATGGGATGTTGGTGTCTTCTTCCATTAATCGAATCTTTCCCTGGTACAGAACACGTGTTTTCAGTTACCCTGTTGTTTAGTAACTGTTCGTATGCCAAACAAGAGTTTGAAACGGACAAGAGCGAACCGGTTGAAGAAACCATAACAGACTCAACAGGAAACAAACAAACTAAAAGTAGCCATGCCAAAAATCAGGTTCACACAGACGCCATAGGGAGTTTTCATCGTCAACAAACCATTCAGTCTGTCCGGTTAAGAGAGAGTACAATATTTAAATCAATTTAAGTTTCCTTTTCATCTTACGAATTGAATTTTATATGGTCATAACTTATTCTACCCAGGAAAATCTCCCATGCTAAGATTGTTTTTGCCAGTGGTAAGACAGCTTAAGACCTGCGTATGTGTCTGAGTGCTGTTCAAAGTTTACCTAAGGTTCTATTTATAAAGTGATCTCCAATAACCGAATCCCATTACACATCTCTTCTGAGGTCTAATTACTGCAGTATTAACAACAGAGGTTTAGTTGGCATTGCCCTACTTTGAGGAAGTTTAAATAGTATCAACAGACCATGGAAGGCGGGTGTGGGTTTGAGCAAGATTTGCTTAAGACGGCAAAAACTGTTTGGTTTTGGGACTTCAGAGAATGTCCCAGTTCAGTTGATTTTTTAAACAAAGGGCTTTATTGTGTAAAAGCCACTGTTTATCTTTGATGCTATTTTTGTAACATGTAGAAATAAGTTCCTGATGACTTTGTTTAAGCCATGCACAACGGTCATGAGAAGTAATAACAAAGGTCTCATCTATGAGTAGAGAAGAGACTCCTGACTTGTGGGAGATATGCAAAGTAAGATAATTGGATTTCAGCTATTGATGATTACTTTCAGGTAGAGGCTAACTCATCATGTGAATCACTTACCCATTGGGTTGCGTCCTTTCCTTTCTTTTCTGTGTAGGACACTGCTCCTTGACATTATTTTTTATGGGCACTTCTGGTCCTGTTATTTTCTGTTATATCTTTACCCCAACAATACTTCTTATGCGCAATACAAAAAGACCGCAAGGTTACCATGTGTTTGATCATGATACACACCTATTTACTGCTGCCTTCTTATTCCAAAATAGTTTAAACATTAGCAGTTTGATGAAGGCTTAGATTGAGAAAGTGGTTATGGGAGGATGCAAACAGAGACTTTAAAGATGCATCACTTACTATAAGTATTCTGTTATAACAGAGTTATGTTACATGACATCCTCTGGGTTTGGTTCCTCCCCCATTTGTCATCTATAGCCCATCTTTTGCCTTCCCCCCACCTTACTACATCAAGGTCCCCATCTGAACCAAAATTACAGATACCTCCTACATATATAGTAGATATATATGTATGGCAGTCTGACAAACAATGCTGAATGTGAAACCTAATATAACTGCATTAATTTTTTAAATTACTTTTACATTACACATTAGTGTTGTATATATATACTGCGATATATACTACTATATATACATACATAAAACACTAAATTTTGGCAGCCCAATACCATCTCTTGACATCTTATAGATGCAATTTCATGCTTTGAGTAGGTGATGGAGAAATTTAACAATATTTAAACAGTAAAGCATTGTAAGTCGTAGAGGCCCATGGCACTGTATATTTGCAGGGCAGGGGCTATCAGACTAATGGAGAAGACCAGTGTTTGGGCAGTTCCATGCATAATTTTCGAGATATAATGAGCAGTAAGAGCAACAGAAATTTGCGCTTAAAATAGAGGTACTCAAGTTATTTGCATTGAGACCCTAGATACCACAATTTTGGCTGTAAAGAAACGTACATAAAAACTAGAGTTAGGATAGGTGATGCATATAGATCCATCAGTAAGTTTGGTGGTGGAAAATATAAAGTATATTGTGAGAAACGCCAGTCTACCTTTTGCTTTCCTGAGATTAAGAAGTTGAGGGATGTTGATTACAAATATTTAACGTGTGAAATGCTAAAGGAAATCCACTCAGCTAATCACATATATGGAAAACAAGATTTACTCTGTTTGAAAGATTGAAGTTAGACAAGGGTAGTAGTATGCATTTTGACATCATGACTTGTTAACTTTCAGAACAAAACTGTGTTAAGGATTTCTGAATTCAGAGTTTCAATGAGGCAGCACCATGGTTGGTGCTTAAGGCAAAAATTTAAAAATTGGCAGTTCTAGATAGCCAGAAAACATCCCCCCCATTTGTTGATTAAAAGCATCCCCCCTGCATCTGCCTTTTCCCTACCATTTCAGCTCCAAATTTACAGTCCCTTCCAGAGCCAAAAATTTTTATTCCCCCTAACTTCCTGGGGGAGGATGAGGACAGTATGTGTTAAAGATCTAGTGGAAAATAATTTTAGATTTCTGGAAAATAGCATTTATAACTGACCTGTCATAATGTATATTGTGACATAATGTGAACAAATCAATTTTGAACACCTCTGTATCTTAAGTGTATGTTTTGGAGCCCTGTTGTAGAAAATATAAAATAGATAAACAGTAAACAATTTGAAGTTGCCAAAATATATTGAGGGTAAAGGTACTTTTGACCCAAAATACAATGACTAGTTGTTGGACAAGGGTTAGGCTTTATGTGTTATGTTGACTGATCTATTTCCCTAACCTTTGTATCCCATTTAAGGTAGTATAAGTTGCCCAATTTAATTAGGGGTCTGTCTGTGTGTTTCAACAGTTCCTTTCTTAAAAATTTTGCTCTAGGATTACCCCAAACCTTTCAGGACTGTTTTACTGAAATAATTCTTTTGAGTATCCATCCATGCATAGCAGATCATCACCATCATCTTGTAGTTTTATACCTTTGGTTCTCCCTGCCCAAGGAGTTGGACTGACCAAGTAGAAATTGTAATGTTATTTTGAACAGCAATACCCAGCAAAAATATGCATGTGTAACTTAGTGAAGAGTATTAAACATTCCAGACAAAATATCAAATAGATCAAGCTTCTAATATATTCATCACATCATCATTAGGGTCTGTCAAACTTGAAAAATCAAATAAATGAAACTCATAGGAAAAATTAGAAGGGGGGTGTACACCATATTGTTGCATCCAAATTTGGCTGAAGTTTAGCAAGGAGAAGGCTTTCTTCTGACCTCAGAAGAAGCAGGAGCTAAGAATGTAAAATCAGGTTCACTAAAAGGGTTGGAGTGTTGAACAGAGTGAGAGCAAATGTAAGAGAATGGTGGGGTTGAAAGAAGATGCCCCAGTAAAGGCTGAGATCTCCAAATAATGAGCAAGTCATTTGAAATTGGTGAGTCATGTGACCCAAATATGTTGCACAACAGTAACAACTCTAAAATACCAGATTGTAATAAGTTATGAATCCTGCCCTTTACTTGGAAAAATGTCAAGAGGCAACAATAGAGGGGGGTAGAACCGCTCCGATAATTTTGGCCACTTGTTCTCACCAAACACTACACCAGCTGTGAGTTTACAAATTTGATTGACAATTCATTATTGGTGGTATCTATCCAAGTTTTAGTATGCCAATTTGGGCACTTTTCCTGCTTTAGAAAATATTGACATCCCTTCATCTAAGAATGGTTGTATTTTGTGTGGCCAACACAACATAGTGTGTTGCTTTTCACTATAAAGTGTAAGGAAGTGATGCCTAGTCTGCCATAGAGTTTATTGTGTCTACTTCATGTCAGGATTTCACTTTTTATACTACATGGTCACCACACACTAAGTTTCTATTAACACATTGTTTCTTTGGGCCAAATATACATCCATCCAAGCAGTATGATTTTTACTTGTGTCAAGGCTGAGGGAGTGACATGTAGGCAGCAGTCCTTGAATTTTCACCATGCTGCTATACACAGCACACTGCTGTTGGTGTCTCTATCCTTTCTGCTGTACACAATCTTTGTTTTGTCTTTGCTGGCTCTCAAGTCTTTGGTTATCAAAGGAGATTCAGGTTTCTAGCTCAGCATTGTGAGCAGTCAGTTAATAGAGTAATCTACACACTGTAATCTCCATGGACATTTCATACCAAACTCACTAGAGAGATTTTTTGGACTATGATAATTATAAGCTGAGCAGAAGGTTGGCCCCTTGTAGTCTATTGTTTTGATGTCACATCTTACTGACACAAACTCTGCTGATATCATTGCAATACATATTTGAACAACTCACTCTGCAAGGTCCATCCTTCTTGTTGCTTACCAGATTATCCATCTAGGGACCCTATCCACAATCCAACATCAGACAAAAATTATTAATACGTTAGCTCTGCCACTTAGAAATAGATATTTAGGCACCTCAGGGAAGGGAATGCGGATTGGAAATATTCTTGTGGAAATTCAATAGTATAAAGGAGCACAAGTCACTTAAAAGGTTTTTTCAAAATTTGATGTCAAATTGCTGGTTTTACCCCTTACATCTAGTGAGCCAAAAATTGTTTTCACCGTGAAACCGATCCTCACTTCTGGTCAAAAGGAGGCACTGCTAACCTGTCAAACCATTAGTATCCATGTAAGTAGTATATGAATACCTTTGTGGAGCACAATGTGTATGCTGTACAACCAAAAACCTAGAAGAGAGGATCAATCAGCATGTACCAAAGAAAATTCATTGCACCCCTCATATTACAGCATTTTCATTTGGAGCCAAAAGCAGAGTCAGCCATTTTACAACACTTTGATAGAAAATCTACATTGCTTAGCAATATAGTATAGCAACCAAAACTTCATCTTCCTGGCCAAGAGCTTGTACACATATCTTTACCTAACCTTCTCTATTTAAGCAAAATGAATTTTTGTTTAGATTAACTGTTTTTCGTTAATGTTGCCCTAAGCAGTAAAATATTGTTTCTGCTCTTTGTGACATTCATATTTCCACCAATCATGTCTCATCTATTGTAAATTTTGATCCCTTCAACATCAAAATTCTGTGTTAATAAAGTTATATGTACCTGTGTATTTTGTCTGAAGAGCATCAGCATTGATCCCTTTTATCTGTTTGAAAGCATGAGGGCAATGTAGTTTGATCAACATTTCAAATAACTTCATTTATTTGACCAGCTCAAAGCAGCAACATTCTTCAACTGCCATCAAAATACATATTTTAAATTAACTTATTCTAAGTTAATATTCTAAGCTAATTAATGGGTTTTTTTCTTTAAATGCTTTTCCCTTTTTTTGTAAATGCCTTCTATCTGTTGGATGTATTTTGATTATAAAACACAGTGCTGTAGTATTAACAGACTACAAGCAATCTGCAGGATTCTTGGTATGGAGAAGATAAAACGTTTGTTGATATGGTGGTGGCCTGTAGGTCTAGCATATGTTGTCTTATATCAGTACCCTTCAGTGATTTATTTGAATGAATGGTGCAACAAAAACACTTCATGCACTTTGTTAATTAAAGTAGCATCTAATTTCTTAAGTTGCTTATGATTTTGCATAATGTCATAATATCTTGGATATAAATGCTATGAAATAATGTTCCATGGTACTTTGAAGTAATGTTTCCTTTCTTTAAATGCCTTCTTTTTCATTAATATGATAATTAGCAATTGTACTAATCATTAAAATTTTGTTGGTTTCCTTTGCAACTTATTCTAGTTCCTTGTTTGAGAAAGGTTAGGATACATAAATTAGCATTGATTGGAAGCATTCAAAACTCAAAACTCTGATAATTCATGATATCTGGTGTCAGAACAGTAAATTTGCATAAAACATCACTTTCAAAGAGAAGAGAGTTATAGTAGTCTCTAGTCCTTGCACTCCTTATGATCCAGTTAGTTTTTCTTGGATTGCAGGGTGCAATAGTTCTTGAGTATTACATGGTGAAATTACTCATTTCACTTTTGAAATGAACGTAAATGCTGCAAAAATGTTATTGATGAACTTTTCAAAATTCTGTAAATCAGCAAGTGGCCGATGTTGTTTTTTTACTTTGCTTGAGGATTTTGCAAGAGACAAACAGTTACAAAAAACTGATGTAACAAATTTTGGTAAACACCATAGAATGGTTGCATGCCTGGCCTAAAATAACTTATAGCGGCACTGAATTATCTACAACTGTTTTGTATTTTGCTGGTCTAGAACTATATCAAATGTTAAGGGAACATATGTTAAACCTACTTTCATTTTGTCATAATTATGGAAATGCAACTCTTTTGAATAGCTTTTAACTGTTGATATCCCCCAATGTTTGATACACAATATTTTAGGAAAATACAGCATGCCATTGCTTTGAATCTACAGAAAGCAACAATGTTAGTGATGACCAAAACTTTAAATTTTTATAGATCACTAGATGCACCTATTTACTATTTTCTGTATGTTTGCCAAAGGCATTTTCTGTAAGTTATGGAATATGTAAGACATTGAAGTGTAAAAGGACATTTTAATGGGTAAAGAACCGTATATCTAAAGAATTTTGAAACCAATTTAAAATACAGTTTTAATAAATTCTTGTATGTCTGCATTTTGTCAATTGGAAGCATGCACCTCAATTGCTTAGGTGTGAGGCCTCGATTTGGTCCAAAATCTAAGCAACAAGCTAAGCAACTCGAGGCCTCAAATTCTTTCTCGCAGCTGATAAGAGATTTGAACGCGATATTTTGTATACGGGCATTCTGTGGAAGGGTTAACATTGTAATATAGTTATGATTGTGATCCCTAAAAAACCCCGTGTTTTACGACGTCATCACTTTAATGTTCTATTTGCATGAGAAAACAGGGTTCGCTCATCGATGGGGGCTACATCTAACCAACAACGTGTACCTTTACAACAAGCCTTTAAAAGACGGATAAATCCTATCGAGGTATTCGTTAGGTCTAGGAAACGAGGCAAGGAATGGTATCCATTGTATCCCTAGATCGAAGCTAGATTGTTCGCAGTAGTATTCACAACCTTACAAAAATAGCATCAGGCTCAGTAAGCTTGTACCACCCGATGAATACCACAGAAAAATAAGCTAAAAATAAGCTATCTTCATAAACAGCCATTAAAAATTCTTTAAAAGAAACATCTCAAAAAGATCCAGTGCTCTAGTGCGTTTCTTTCTCCTCTCCGAAGATAAACTGATGCGCATGTCCAAAGTTATTCAAGGTCACTCCCAAAAGGTGGGCACTTCGGAGCTTCTTTCACTGGTATCAGTGATCAACGGAGAAAGACCTGTCTCTGGAAGTTTATTACAACTGAAATCTTTCGACCGATCAAAATCAGCTACGAGTACGCAACTGGTGTATTAAAACATCCTAGGGCAATAGAGTGACCCTGTTTTGCTAGTTTCATTGCCCGCGGAATAACCTTCGTGTCTCTTAATATATTCCAAGTGAAATCGTCAGACGGAGGTAGAATTCCTCGCCTTGTGCCTAGCACTAACGTAAAACACGTCTAAATCCCCCATTGAATTACATTGGAGGATCCTTGTAATTTGGCTCCGTCGATACAAAATAGTCTTCTAGAGTTCCTTGGAGGTATTCAAAGGTCGGTCTGGCCACTGGGTCCTTATTCCAGCAACTTAGCATAATTTGGTACAGGGGATTTGGACACGCTGGTGGGCATGGCATCCTGTATCCTCGCTCCACTTGTGCAAGTGTCTCAGCATTGGACATCCCAGGATATGGAATTCTTCCTTTGGAGACAATTTCTGTTAAAAAGACACCAAAGGACCAGACATCGGACTTAATTGAAAAGGTGTTAAATAAGGCAGCTTCTGGAGCAGTCCATTTAATGGGGAACTTGGCACCTTCGTGTGCAGTGTATTCAGTATCTTCAATCAGTCGTGCCAAACCAAAGTCAGCCACCTTGCAGACATTATTTTCCCCAACTAGAATATTCCTTGCAGCTAAATCGCGATGAATGTAACCTTTCTTTTCTAAGAATGCCATCCCACAAGCAACCTGCGCAGCCATATCAATCAGTGTTGGCAACTGCAAATTCTGTCCATCTCCTTTCGTTAAGTAGTCTAGCAAACTACCATTGTACATGAACTCAGTGATGATGTAAATGGGCTCACGATCGGAACAGATGGCGTAGAGCTACAAAAGGAAATGGTTCAGAGTATTAATAGTGGAGACAGGAACTGGGAGGATGGGGGAAATACCCATGACATATAAAAGCCACCCTAACAACATCACTAACTCTCCACAATTGTGCACAATCCTGCACATCATGATAAATTTAAGTGGTTTGTTAAGTGCCTTATTTTGCCACAAAAATTCCACATGCACAATTAATAAAAGATATTGGCCATTCCGTAGTTTGGGAAAGGAGGCTAGCGAAGTCAACATAAATAAATAAAACAAAACCATCAACTCAGGCTAATCCACCCAAAAGCCACCAATACAGAGTGTGGCACATCATGTTTATGCAACTCTGCCTCCTACTTAATTGACATACAACTCAGCTCCTATTTCTACTCCACAGTAGTAATCTTTGCATTTTTAAGTATGCCATCCTTGGTCTTCCCTTACTACTAAAAGAAAAGATAGAGGTGATATGTGGCAGATGACACATGTTACATGCACTGCTTATCTACCTTACAGTTTATAAATTCTAAGCTAATAAATTCTGGTTCATGAACCACGGTGTTCCCAGTGTAACCTACCCTAAAAAGAAACAAAGAGGAAATGGCCACAATAATCCAATCACTCACCTGAACAAGGTGTTTGTGCCTTAGATCTTTCATTAAACTTGCTTCCTCCAAAAATGCTGTTGGTGACATGGTACCTGGTTTCAATGTTTTAACTGCCACTTGTGTGGTGTTGTTCCACACCCCAGCCCACACCTCACCAAACTGTCCAGCTCCTAACTTTTTTGTCAGTCTCAAAGATTCTCGCGGTATTTCCCATGCATCCTTTGCTAGACCACCAGTATTGGGTTTATCACCAGGGCATGGTAATGTCAAGTGACACACCAGACCATCCGCATCATTCATATAATGGTTGACCAGGTCATGCAATGTCTGGAAGGGAGACCGTGCAGTAATAAAGTATCCACCATTGTCCAGTTTACGTATTCGATAATGTTTGACTGTATCTCCATCTCTTACACTGAGCGAAAAGTTGCCAGGTGCTGATTCAGCTTTTCTAACCAAAAATGTGCCTGTGGGTAGACCACGCATGAGCAGCCTCTTCTCAGCATCGGATCGTTTGATATCCCCAAAGAACCAGCTAAAAATTCAATTAAATGAAGACCTATTAACACATAAATCACCAATAGTACCAAGGCTCAACAAAATAATTGGCACAGAAGTTACTTTTTGTCCAGCAGATAATATATTCTACTGGATTACCCATTATTTCTGTAAGACACTCAAAATAAGTAGCTTTCATTCTTCCTACTTTGGACACCGAGGGGGGCTTTGAGGGAAAGCTGTTTCTAAACCTGTAGATAACTCTTCACAATTTCCAACATTGCTTCAACTATGAAATACAATTCACCAATTCACAAATTGCAAAGTGCAGAGAATGCTCACAATTGTCTACAGAAAGTTAATCATATGGCTCTTGCAAATACATAACCAAGATGCTACAAACATTTACGGTGATGTGTATTGTAACTTCTGATATATGAATTGTTGAGTTTACAACATGATTGGTACTACTAAGGATAGCAGCCTTATGAATATTGCTGGAAATGAAACCTAAGGTATCTGTCGGTAATCTGCTTCTCCTTCTTACAACTGCTTTTTAGCATTAGGTTTTATCTTGTTGACCTTTGAAATTGTATCAATAGTTCTTATTAGTCTATATAGTTATGTCACAAAATACACTTACTCTTGTGTGCCTAATAGACGGGGGGTTGGAATAAATGGGGGGGGGTGGTGGAAAAGGACCAAAAATGTAAGAGACAGGGGACAAAAATTGTAAAAACTGAAGTTAGGAATCAATGTTTACAATCAACTGCAATTTCCAATACGTAGGGTTATGCAACACAAACAATAGTCAGTTATTTGAAGTCATGCCTTTCAAGATTTTAAGAATGTTTTCCTCATCCTCCGCTCAATGAGAGTGTACCAAAGTACCTCCTCAAAAAATTGTCATGGGTGGGAGATTACTAAAAAATTAATAGGTGGGGGTTGGAATACGAATGTCCTGGGTGGTGGATGAACATTCTGTCTGATTTGAATCAAACACACTGCAGTCTAATGAAGGTTGAAGAACACGATACCTACGTAATTTGCCTCTCCTTTCCTACCACTGCTTACTGCCCAGCATTATGCTCTACCTTGCTTTATAAAGTACTCCAGCAGTCATACAAATACAACTTGTCAGTATTTTGTATAACATACATATATACAGATACAGATATGACTCAAAAAAAAGACTAAGATTTACTAAGCTACTTTAAGTTTCACCCTTACTAAGATCTTCATGCTTAATTAAATTTGATTACAACTATCACAACTTATCTGATGGACCCTACATGATAACGACTCCCATGTTGACACTTCGAAATCAGCTTGACTGGTCTATTCAAAAGAGATGATTTGTTGGCCATAGCTATGTAAAACTTCTTTATTGTACAGAGAGTACTTTGGTACCTTATTTACAATTTCATATTCAATTCTGTATTTTTTACCACTGGAATTACGGTCCCAAAAGCATTTTGACATTTTTGTGTTGGTTTTTTGTGTAAACTTGGTTCCTAAACAACTTACAATGATTTCTGTAGTGGGTTTTAAATTCTCCTCCAGATACCATAATAGGTTTTCTAACTACAGAATACGCTAACACTTCTGCTTTGTAAACACAGCTCCTCAAGGCAGTTACCATTAACTCTGGACACTAACTCTGTACCTTACAGTTGAATTTTTTAAAGTTAACATTGTCTGGTATTGTGCTTATTAATTATACTGTGAAAAGATACAAATACAGGCATAAATACTTAAATAGTATCACTCACATTCTCAAGAGAAGAGAAGATTGCCTATGGTGCTGAAAGGTACGACTTGTGTACTTATCAAACTAAAAATGCTGACTGAAACATTCTATTAAATTTCCAGGATATTGTCAACATCACTTCAACACAGACATTTCTGTAATCCTCCAGTAAGGATAAGTCGGAAATGTGTTATTATCTCTTGGTTTCATATCCCTTTATCATGATACGAAATTCACAAGTTCGGAGATTCTCTTTCATACAGGTAGGATCTCATTACTATAAAAATTACTAAGTACTATCATTATAGTATTCCTTCCTACAAAGGTGCAATATTAAGTATTGTAAAACCTGTCAAGAGTTTCTCCTGTTGTTGTATTGCTGAGCAACAGCAAAGAATGGCATGCGGAAAGGGGCTACCAGAGATTCAAAATTGGTCTATAGACGTTAATGTGTTACAAGCACATACATACTACTGACATGTGGATGCCAACCCTTTCTACAAATACCTGACTTACGTAATTAGGCAAAGCTTTCCATGGTAAACCTTAAACACAAAAGTTATATGAAGGTTTGTTATCACCATGTCCATATCAAAGTTTTAACTTCAATAAGATTCTGTTACTTTGGCATGTCAAATGATAATGCCTTAAGAATGATTTACTAGATTTATTTGTAAGTTGTGGCCAAAAGGTCATCTGAACGGCTCCTTCTTAAAAAAGGTTTAAAAAGTCCTCACCATCAATAGTCAGAAATGAACCAACAAATAGTGCACCAGGGCTTTGCTGTTTCAATGAAATCAGGAAAAGTGAGTGGGGATGACACTTGTTAGTATCGCATATATAAAGCACCCAATTTGTTTGTGACTCATAATTAAATAATGAACAAAACACCTCAGAATCTACTAAATACTGCTAGATCACTAATGAAGACCATATTGTTGATTTAACAATATCTCATACCAACCCAACTTAACTGTCCACTACACTATACATCATTTCATCACTCAGATGCCAATGTGGTCTCCCCTTAGGCTTCCAAATATTTTGAAAAGCATGCTCTATATATATTCTATAAGTTTTTAATGCAACAAACATGAAAATTTGGGTTAAGCCTGTTTCTTTCTAGCATGTTTATCAGGAGTTCAGCATGTCCATGTTTCTTACTTTTCACCACATTTGAGATTCATGTTTCTTAAACGTTTTTCAATCAAAAAGTTGCAATGTTGTTCTCATTACATAATGTAAGAATGCAAAACTGGGTATTAATTGTCAAATTTTGCAAATACACTTGCTGTACATATTTATACATCTGTACTGGGAAAATAGGAGAATCGAAAGGCTAACAGAAACTATTGGCGTAAGTAAGGAACTAAAAGTTGTAACAACACTTCTGTAGACAAAGGGAGCAGGTATTTGAGGATTCACAAGGAGAATACACAGTTGCAAATAGAGGGATACACGTCTTTTTTAGAAACCTAAGCAGTGGGTTGGGCCTCAAGTTTCTATAACAATTTTCCAATCTCAGCCTCAAATGTTTCTTTATTTATCTAGTTTCCGCCTTCAAAGTTTCTTAAGACATACTTCCTTAAAAATCATGTTGCATGCACTCACAAAATACCATTTTAACTTATAATAAGTAACATGTGGTATGTACAATCAAGTGCAAATGTGTATTCAGTGTGTAATAATAGATTATTCAATAGGGTACTTCCTCCGTCACAGATTTAGTCATCTACACATATTTTATACTGCTTATTTTAGTATTTAAGTACTTTTCACATTATTCGGTCCTTAAAGGGTTAAGTATAAAATATCAAAACCAAATAATATCATAACATCAAATTCGCGGGAATACTGTATAGTAAAAATCATCCATGAAGAAACTTGTTACTTATGGTTTAATTCAAGCAATCCATTGCATGATAGCTTGCCCAGAATTACTATAAAAGTTATATATATGGAGTGTTGAAGGAAAACATTATTCCCACCCATATTCTTCACAAATGTTTTTCAAACTTTTGGATTAGTTCAGCCTGCCCAAGTTCCTTAAGAATTGCTTAAATTTTCTCAAATCTGAACCTAAGGTTTCTTATAGACTGGTTTCTTACAAAAAAAAACCCCAATGTGTAAAGTATTTGGGGCTACCAGAAATGAAAACAATACTAACAATAAAGACAGATAAAAATAAAGTAAACTGGAAAAGACAAAATAAAATAAGAAACCATGACAGAAAAAGGGCTAAATCAGATCTAGCAATCCACAATTACTAAGATAAGTCTACATGGCAGTCATCTTATTAAAAGAGTAATTGAAAAACATATTCGTTATAATAGTGATATTTACTAGACATATAACACCAAATGCAATGAACAGGTCAGGAAAAACCATGCAGTATATATATACATTTGTAAGTAAGTATAGTATGTAAATATGTAACAATAAGATATTAGCATAACACCATTCATACCATTATTGGGTGTAACACATACTGTATATATTTCACTCTGACTGAATTTATCTGATATAACCACACAGGAATTTATCAATATCTGAATACTAGTATGATCAGATATGCTGGCCAGAATAGCCTCAGATTCTACTCTTTAAGCCTGCTGCACACTAAATAAAAATTTGTAGTAGACATGGAAGTGAAATAGCAACAGTAACCAGAATGCAGTTAGCATGGGTTAAATTTAACCACCAATCATCAGTACCACCCTTTATGACTGACTCTTCATTTGAAGCAGAAGATCTATATAGCTTGTGGAAGACCTGTCATGGTATACTGTTTGGAGAAATCAGCAGTTAAGTCTGGGAAAGAACATGTACTTGGAAGAAGAGAAGGAAGATTTGTGGTATGAAGCTCACCAATATGCACTCAATGGAAGGAGCTGCTGGAGACACTAGGTTCAAAGATACAATCATAGATGTCTTTAGAAGCAAAATCAATTGGCTAGGTCATGTTTTGTCAACAAAAAAAGCTACCGAGTCTGAAGTTCAGAATGCTGGGGAAAAGGAAGGCTAGACTAGAAGTACAGTATATATTATATGTACATTATCCATCCATGTAGTTGTATTGCCTTGCACAACAATGATGTTGCTAAAGGAAAGAACTTGCAAGAGAGTCATAGAGAAAAGATAATCAGTAACCTATTGCCAAACGGAGAAATAACTCATGCTACTGCCGATGATGGTGATGAGGATAGTGAAGATGATGATGAAGATGCTGCTGCTGCTGCGTATGATGATGATGATGATGATGATATGGGATATGGGTAAATACAGATCCATGTATGAAGCATATATAGCAATGTACAGGACTTAAGTTTAAAATGTTTGCTTTCATATGGCATATGAAGCATCTATAAATTAAAGATCTAGCATGAAATAAAATTCAAGTCCATAAACAGTCTCCATAAATATAAATGCTAATCATCAATCCATAATAAAACAAACATAGTAACTGCTCATAAATAAGTAAGAATTGGACTTTTTGTTACATTAACTAGAACAGGCTGTTTCTGCAATAAAATTATAAAATTGTAAAGACTTTGTAAATCAAAATATGCATTTTGTAAAACTACTGTTAACCCAGAATTGTAAAAAGCAAAATGCCAGACGAAACACATAATCTCCTTATAAAAGTAACTGCTAGGGTAAGGATCTTCAAGAAAAGTGACATATTGGTGTATATATTATTCTTCTTTTTAACTAAATTTATGTTTCACCAAACTAAACTGTTGACACCTTCAGAGCAATAACTAATATTAACTGGATATTACTGAGTGGAAAATTAATTAATTTAGTTTAAAAGAATAATAATATATATATAACAGTATGTCTCTTTCCTTGAAGATCCTTAGCCTGGCTATTATTTTTATAGGCAAATGATGTTAACCCACTAGTTAATGTATTTATGAGACCAGACTTGTTATTATCTGACCACAAAATTACTTGTTCCACAAGTATATAGTTGTAATATGGTTTGACACTACAAGTATGGGAGAAAACACATTGGCTTATCTTTGTGATGCAAATGAATGCATTTTCAAGGAATGTGCAGGTATTGGAGAAAAAAGAGAAAAACATTGAGGTATATCAGTATACTTATGTGTGGTCAGTGAGATCAACATGAAAAATGCATGAAGCTGTGAGTTAAGAGTTGCAGTGAGCTATAAGAAAACTCATCATCATGATCATGATCATCATGATCATCATCATCATCATCTAACCCATCAGAGCATAGGAAACAGGTGTATACAAAATGCCAGACTGAAGTAGTAAATTCTGTGTGTGACAAACAAGAGGGTTTGGCAGTGGCAATGTTGTAAGGAAAGTGAATGAACGTTAATTATCACCATTACCATGATCATGGTGCGAATTGCGGTTTCCAGAAGTTGACAACATCACCTCCCGGACAATAATTGAGCATGTTTATCTAGCAAAAATTTAAGCAGACCTGTTGGTTGTCAAAGGAGGCTCTGAGATGGTCACATCTCCTGGAATGATACAATTGTGTGGTCAATACTATTTTGACCTTAGGATTGATACTGTGCACAGTAGCAATTGACACTAGAACTATCAAGAATACTGTACTACAAGACATTCTTCCAGGGACAGTATTGAAAAAAAGGCTACCTACAAAAGACATAAGTGTATACTTGTTCCTGCTTTAATTTTTATTGAAATTATTGACTTTTGCTTATAAACTTCCTGGATTCTACTATTTATTTAGAAGTTTAAATTAAATTGCACATTACAAAGCCCCCTTTTACCCATCATCACTGTCAACTCATATTTACTGGATGGCTGTTGCAATTTCTTTCATAGTGAATTTACACCATCCTAATTTAATGATGAAAGAAGCAAGAATAGCAAGTTTCTGTGCCTTCTTGAACGGGATCAGATCCCCTTTTAAGACTCTGATTACAGAGGTATGGATCCAAACTGGTGCTTATCTAAATGGATCTGATCCCACATTAACTCTGTAGGATGGGGATCTGATCCATTTGGATCCAGAACTCTACATGCTAATCCAATCAGCAAATCAATGCTTCATTGTATTCCAATACAATCTGCAAATGGATCTGTACCCATGTAAACAGAGCCCTAATGGTGTAGAATTGTTTCTCTGGCGGTATGGTTAGCACACATGCGACCATCAATTTATAGCCACAACTAATACTGCACAATGTACCAAGTTAATCAGCGTAATGCAGCTGCATATCATCACCTTTGTCATCATCTTTCTTTCCCAATCGTCTCAAACGCTATACCTAAAGTAGCCATTTGCTACTATACACTTGCTAACTGCTATTTCAGTACAGTACAAAGGTCAAAGATCTTTGAGATCCAATGATACAATGCATGTATAGTAATCAAAGTATCCTGCCTAGAATCACCCCTACTTGGAATTTTCAGGAATGCATCTTTAAAAATGGTACAATCTGGGTCTATATAATTTTGTTGCTAGGAAACTTGTGCCAAGTCAAACTTTTAAAACAACAAAAATAAGCCAATCTGTATGCCTTAAGATATTTGAAATATGCTTCCGCAATTTACGCGTGCATTAGTTTTGTTTCTTTCGTACACTAAAGGAACTTCACGAAATCCAAAGACCGATTTAGATAGGTAGAATCGAGTACCTGCTCGCTTTTACCCGTTATATTTACTCGTGATTGTGAGCAACACAGTACATTGGTCGCTTGTGATCACAAGAAATCAACTCTCTCAACACTTATGTCAACACAAGAATCCGATCTGGTAGAGTTCGATTCACTCTTAGTTTCTTTAATCGATAAATCACTTCTATAATAATGTGAGATCTGACTCACAAAAGAGAGATTTGGGTATTGTGGACGTAATTGAAACATAAATTACCCATCCAAATGTAGTTAACCTGCCTCACCGTTAAGATAACGTAAACTTACAAGGTCTAGCCTTGGCAATTAAGTGTGCTCCCATGCAC
This sequence comes from Alatinidae sp. Z8VKAUB7J3, assembly GCA_010016025.2. Taxonomy (NCBI): domain Eukaryota; kingdom Metazoa; phylum Cnidaria; class Cubozoa; order Carybdeida; family Alatinidae; species Alatinidae sp. Z8VKAUB7J3. The sequence continues at coordinate 7,607,998 of JAAAKM020000498.1, forward strand.
ATTGCAGTCTGAAGCTATAATTCTTTCGGTTGGTGAGGAAATCAGAGTCAAATATGGGAACTGAGTCAAGAGCTAATGTTATATTACGCCATAAGCATGTGATTCTACCTAACAGATGAAGGGAAACGAAGCACAAAATTTTGAAGTGTTAGTGGGGTGGGGGGCAATCACGACAAGCAAACAAGCTATCCACATAAAAACAAACCGCCTTTGACTCTGGCTACAAAGAAGGAAGTATATAACATCAGCAAAACGAGAACAAGATGTGTTGGCATGTCAGTGCCAGGTTATGTGGAACCAAGAAATCAAAGAGCCACAGATTGCAAACATTTGACACTTTGACACTTTCAGGAGTGGAGGAGGAAGCTCAACTGAAATACTCACTCTTCAGCCTCGTAACTCTTTTCAGCTGCTACATATGTACTTGGGATGTAACCATCTCTGCCTGTCGTAAGGGAAGTAGCTAACCACCAGTCTCCATCTGCTGTATTGATGATATTTAAACGTTCTCCTTTCTTGAAACTCAAATCCTCGGCAATTCGTGCATCGTAATCGTACAGCGCTACAAAAATTGTAGCTCCACCCGTAGTTGCTCCACTAATTCCGATCGAGGGAGCTGGTGTATTACTGCTAGCAAAGGGGGAATGTACGACACTTTGGCTCGTATCATGAAAATTTGGTATAACTGGCTTTGCCGGCGTTTGATTGTTATCGTTGTTAGTTGGTTTGGAATTCACCGTATTCAGTTCCTCGTTTGTTTTCCCCTCGTTTCGTTTCGGACGCTTTCTGCAACAATTCCCCATAGTAGGGCCTCGAATTTCCACTGATATACAAACTGAGTTCCTGATGTATAATAACACTAGCTCCTCATGATGCTAGGCTGGTTAAAATACTGCCAATTGCCTAGAAATATCGAATCTACACGAACTCCTCGTCTGCAGCATAAGTTACTGTCATCAACGATGGAACGAAAATCTGAAGGGGAGTGCTAGATTCGAATTGCGCATGCGCATTTTGGCCAGTGAAACTGGGCCCAGTGCTCAAATTCATTTTTTATTCAATCTCTGCAAATACCGGAAGAATTTTTTAAAACATTCCAACCATAATTTACATTAGGGAGGGGTTTGCAGGTATTACTTTCCAGGGCAATCCCATTGCTGAAAATGAACGCTGACAAAATTCAACTTGTAGAAAATCGATTTACATTTAGATGATCTTGTTCAGGGGTAAAGTCTAGGTGCATTACAGCAACAGACACAGACCTCCAGTTCGAGGACAATACTTTCTCAATACCAGCAGTAATGGACTATTATTAACGATTGTCCAAGCAAAGAACGGGGTAAATAAGGGCATTAAAAACGTATTATTAGTGTTTATTATTGGGATTAAGTCTGATATGTATACGAAATCTCAATTTTTGTATCGCGACACGATAATTAACGCAACGATTAACTTGAGGAAAGCTATAAAATTACTGGCAAACAAATATCCCTCCAGAAGGCAGCAAAACCCTTGTTCATTTCATCATACAAAGACTATAGTTAGGGGTTCCCAGGACAGTCGCTCAGCTTGGTGATCATGTTCCTCGAAGGGTGTCTCGTGCTTCAGATTTGACTCAAAGGGATCAGCTGCGCGAGGGGTTAATCACTTTAAAAAATATAGTTTACCAGACATTTATACGCCTCTTAAACCCGAAGCTAGAACAGCCTTGGTTACAAGCTGGTAACAACATGGTCAGCACAGTATTTTTACAAGATAATGATAATAAGAATAATAACAATAATAATTTATTATTGACAATATCGAAGACCATTCCAAATTACATTGGCTCTTCATCTCCCTTAATGAATAAATGTACATATGAACAAATAACAAAATAAGAGTGACGAACAAACTATAAGCATAGAAACAAG
>JAAAKM020000498.1:7610010-7620582 GCA_010016025.2 Alatinidae sp. Z8VKAUB7J3
CTCCCTTAATGAATAAATGTACATATGAACAAATAACAAAATAAGAGTGACGAACAAACTATAAGCATAGAAACAAGTAGGTTCTCCATGGCAGTGGTTCGCAATCTTAGCTCCGCGAAGTATGTCAACGGGGTCTGGAACCTAAAAATATTTCTGCAGGTTTGAAGTTATTACACATGAAAGGATTCCCTTGACCAAATGTACTTGTAAGCCTATACATCTATCTAAAGCACTTCTTTTATCACCTTGTTTCTGCCCTTATCACTTATTTTCCTCCTTAGGAGCAATTAGTACTTTACTATTGTTTGTGATATTTGGTATTGTCTACGTCTTACTTTATTAACTCGTTTTCTCACGTTTGTAAGATACTCTTGGGTGCCAAATAATCGTACACCCCCCGCTTATTAATTTCTTGAAATTTAGAAAACCCCGCTCCTTACTAGGACCCCCCCGTAATTAATTTCAAGAAATTTTCTCAGTACTCAAAATGTAAATGATGTCTGAAAACACTTGAATGACTTCCCATGCAACATTTGACCCTGAAGCAGTTGCTAATTCGTCAATTAGTACGATTTTTGTCCTCATGTGTGTCATCCTTACTTAAAAGTTTCACGAAGTTAAGACTGGAGCTCAGACCCCCCCCCGTTTATTAACTTTAGACCATGATGATGACCCCCGTTTATTCAGACCCCCCGTTTATGCGGAACTCCAGAGTACCTTTGAAAATGATGTGAGAAACATCGAAAGCTCAGGATCTAATTAATTATTTGTGTTTTATTGCGTTAGCATCATGATTCTTTTGCGGCCTTTCTGCTGGGTTTTTATATTTATCATAAGATTTCGTTTTTCGCCTGGTTTATCTGTCGCTGATAATCTATCAAAAATTTTTATCACATTTTGCTTGATACTGTCAATAGTGTAGACATTTTTGTATCGGCATTCAGGAGACATTCTATTAAACAAGTCGTTGTCACCATGTAACCAAGGTCTTTATGGCCTAACAAAAGTGTCCGGTTTAATTGAATATTAGAGGAAGAAGATTCCATAAGGATTTCTGTCCGAATAACTAAATAATCGAAAAGGATGTACAAAATTTCTCAGGAATGTTTGACACCTCAAGCAGATTATTTTCCCCATCATTTTGAACTATTGTTGATTCAAAATGTGAAGATTTGAGGAATTATAACTTGTGACTATTTGAAAGAAAATGTTAATGCGATGCAATGACACTACTATCTAATAATAAACTGCTTCCATGGCGAAAAATCGGATTCCCTGAAACAAGCTCTCGCTTCTAAAGATGAGTAGGCTGGATTCTTTCAAAGATATTGTAAGGAAAATAGATTTTCTTTGTATTTAAAAAGCGGTGAAATATTGGTCGTCCAGCTGCTGCTTGTCTTGAAATTACTGCAAAAATTAACCCGCTGATCATCCTGTGTTGCAGACGCAAATAATCTGGCGCAGTCAAAGAGCTTTCCTTTGCTTAGTGACTCTTGATCAACATAAGCTGTACACACTTGACAAGGATCTTTTAAAGCTTGCACGACTTTTCGCTGTCTGATTCGCAGACCATAACAAAGAAGTTTGCTTGGGTCTGCAAAGCAGGCTTATTCCTAATACAATATTGTAAATAACACAATAGAAATGGAAGACCTAAGAGCACCACTTGGGGGAGGGGGCAGCTATTTTACTGTTAAGAGTAGTTATTCATGTGGGCTGTTGTCTGAGATTTATCGTATCTATAAATTATACAAGTTTTATAATTTCTTTAAAATTGGCGCATGTATCTGTTTATGACATCAGAAGGGAAGACTATTGCCCAACCCTCTCCCCTAAATTTGCCACTGAATCATATTGCGCATGTTATAAAGTGCAATTGTGATAAATATCTTCTCACTGATGTTATTACGTCATTACATTCAACAGTACCTTTTTCAAAAGTGCGACACAACCCATCTGTAAGGCTTTCCGAAAGATAGTACACGTATACTTAATTCTTTTCAAATGATTTGTTTGTTGTACAAAACAAGAATATTGCATGAAATAGCGATAACATTATGTACTTAAAAGCTTTTTTCGTCTGACACTCCTCAGAGTAAGATCGTCGGAATGACCGAAATGAAAAGTGTGAAATGAAACGATTCGTTTCCGTCATTCTGACGATTGTTCTCTGAGGAGTGTCTGATGAAAAAAGGCTCTTAAGTACACAACGTTTCCGCTATTTCATGCTATGTTAATTATTTTCGGGACAGCACAAGCCAAGCCTTTCATTTATACTCTTACCTCCGCATTACTTAAAATAACAAACCAAATGAGCGACTGAAGTACGAGACCTGCTAAGGTTTATTATTGGTCAATGTGTCCTGTCTCCAGTTTGAATCTCTTCGGCCTTACACGTCTATCTGGCTTCCTAAACTACACATATAACGACAACATGGAACAGCCGAATATCGATCAGAACTTTTCTAGTCTTTCAAACCCTCTCCAGAACTTCAACGTTGTTACAACACTTAACTCATAAGTAGCATTTGGTATTAACTCTATCCTTTTAGATATTATAATTGTAAATACATAATTGTTTTGAAGTAGAGTTACTTAGTTACACACTTATATCGTTAGTAAGTCACTTAGATAATTAGTTAGCCCCTTAGATAGTTAAGTAGTTTACTTTGTGAGTTAGTTAGTTAAGTGTTTTAGTTAGTAAGTTAGTCAGTTAGTTAGTTAGTAAGTGGTAAGTTGGTTGGTTAGTTGGCCTAGTTAGTCAGTTATTTCGTCAGATTGATAACTAGTTTAGTCAGTTAGTCATGCATTTAGGTAAGTAGTTGCTAAATCTATTAGTTAAGTCGTTTAGTTAGTTAGTGTGTTATCACTTAGTTAATTTCTGGAGCTGACTGGAGAGGACTGTTGAGCTTGATATCCTTTACTTAACTCAAAGTCCGACGTTTTTCACATTATCATGAACAATTTCAATTCAGTTATCAGTATTAAGGGTACAATCTCTTCTCACAATTTCAGTAATTTTTTATTCCTCAATCTTTATTGTGGTAAACCGCAGTTGGTTGTTCTTTCTGTTGGAATGACTATCTTGCAGTTGAGAGTCGTTCAACCAATGTGGTCTCCAGACTTTGTTCGGAATGACGTAATTTCCCGAACTTAGTTCTGTGTTTCCTACTTGTACAACTTTGGCGACAAAGGCCGTGTCTACTCCGTAACTAATTTTTGGATAGCTGTGATATATATGACGTTGGCTAGGCCCAGACTTTCTCGCGTCGCCGGGTCAGCATATTCTTTACGTCAGGGCGACGATATGTGACTGACTGGTTCCTGAATCTAAAGTTCTCTATTCGTAGTTTCGGGAGATATTAACATGAATAGTGCAATAACATTAGATAAAAATGTATAACCTATTAAAATTTTTAGCCCCTTTCTCGAACTTAACTTCAGTCAGGACATTTTCCAGGTCTCTAAAAGAACCGATTATTGGCGCGATATAGAAGAAATTTCGCCCAGTAAGTAACTTACCATTTTCATCAAAACTTACTGAGAGGGCTGCATGCAACCAAACTCACGGGCACATGATCACCAATGGCTTATACCCGGATGCCCAGTCCGCTTATCGTAAAACCATACTACTGAGACAGCTCCGCTAAAAGTAAAAAGTGATATTCTGCTGAATATGAACCAGCAGCACGTTACAATCTTATTGCTACTTGACCCTACTGCGGCCTTCGACACTGTGGATCATGGTACCCTTCTGAAGAGGCTTGAGTCAAGGATTGGTCTAACGGGTATTGCTCTCCAATGGTTTTAGTCCTTTTTGTCTGGTGATTCCCAGCGAGCATCCATTTTTGAAATTGTATGGAAGAGGTTTGACTTGCGCTCTGGGGTTCCGCAAGGTTCTTATCTGGGACCTCCTCTATTCACAATAATCTTAAGCGCGCTGTTTGATATCGTTAAAGATTACCAATGTACTGTTCATTGTTATCCGGATGACACACAACTCTGCTTTTCCTTCAGTCCAAAAGAGCAGTCAGGGAAAGCTAATGCAGTTGCTGCCATCGAAAACTGCATTCAAATCATGAGAAGGTGGATGTCTCATGACCACAACTTTGTCCCGCATTTTCTTGTACGTAATTTAGGGGTATGGTTAGATTCTCATCTATGGATGAAGGTGTAACAAAAACATGCTCTGCTACTTTCTCTTATTTATTTATATTTTATTTATTATATTTGTAGCAAACAATAGGTTCTCAAATTCAAGAGAACATTGTCACCCTCTGAAGCTACGTACCATTTCTATTGATTTGTAAAACGGTTGGCTTCCCCACTGAATCGATGCATAATTTTGTGTCACATTTTGAATAAGTATAAGTCATAAATATGCTGTAACACATACAATTGAGAAACTGCTTTAATTGAACGAATTCAAAATTCAGTCTGAAGTTGGCTCTAGTTTATTTGTGAAGGAAAGATACAAAAGCTTACAATCTACACAAAATCTACATAAAATCTACATAAAATCTACATAAAATCTACATAAAATCTGCATAAAATCTACACAAAATCTACATAAAATCTGCATAAAATCTACGTAAAATCTGCATAAAATCTGCATAAAATCTGCATAAAATCTACATAAAATCTACATAAAATCTACATAAAATCTACATAAAATCTACATAAAATCTGCATAAAATCTACGTAAAATCTGCATAAAATCTGCATAAAATCTACATAAAATCTACATAAAATCTACATACAATCTACATAAAATCTACTTAAAATCTACATAAAATCTGCATAAAATCTACATAAAATCTACATAAAATCTACATACAATCTACATAAAATTCTAAAGTATTTATGTATGGGTAGTTAATTTCACCAATGTTTTAACCACTATCCGGTGGTCACTACTGTGCCTTGAGTGATGATCAGGTATACCTTAGAGAACTAGACAGTTCATAAAATCAGTCTTTCCTTGTTGAACTCGTGTGCCATAACTGTCAGAGGAAGGTAACGACGAGCCAACAAAGAGACAGCGCAATGAGCAAAATGACTAATTCAGAGGCTTGCAACTCTTTCAGTGAGGTCCATATTAGATGTCACATAACACGTGACTAAACTGGAAACGCTTGTTGGGCAATGTGAGCCTTGGTTACGTGGTAGCAACGACATACTAAGTACAGTGTTTTCTACATGCCGCTGCAAAAATGTCTACGCTATTGACTGTTTCACGCAAATTTGATGTATTTTATATTTTCCGTTCGTCTTACCTTGAATCTATTTGGAATCGAAAGAGTCCAGTAAATTTCTATGTAAAGGTGATAGAGTTCGAGGCTTGCGACGTCATGCAAGATGTGAAAAATGGTCCTTGATAGATCTAGTTAACTTATATCTATTCGAGGAAATCCTCCTTTATACGTGATGATTCTAGAACTATAGAAACATTATCACCATCTTGTATAAAATACTGTGTTAAGGCATGTTGTTGCTACCACGTAACCATGGTCATTTTAGCTTGGGTTTAGTTGCGTGCAGCGTATCGAAAGTGCTCTTTATGGCTCGTTCCGAGGATATCCCGCCCGATTGGGCTGGGTTAGTGAATTATGGGTATTTTTGGTGGCAAGTTTAGCCAAGCAATCAAAGCGCGTCTATCATGTAAACAAGCACTACCTCATCATGATAAATCCCTATTATACAATGATCCTGTATTGTTGACACACAGGTCACCGCAGTTCATTTTGAATACATGATAGTATTCGATTGCTTCATATTTCTTTGAAATGTGTATCACGTATTAGCATTAGCCAATAACACGTTCTTGTGAATAAAGGATGGAAAGAGCTTACCACGGCTTTTCAGTATACAACTTTTGTATCCATTGAAACTAATCCAAGCGTAGATTTCCAAGCATAGTAAAGAAAAGATAGTCGCTGAAGCCGTGAAGAACTTGTTCAACACAGGGATACAAGATGGCCTATTCTCCTACTTATCTGGATGTCAAGTCGAGGCTCCTTTTGACGAGTACAAGAATACAGCGTTCACAAAACTGGCCCTCTAAGAGAGGTGGGGCGGTTAGGATTTCCAAAATATCAAGGGGGGTGGGGAGGGGGCGGGTCACAGGTTTCATCATTCATTGGAAATAATCCTAAAAATGGTATTCATTCCTTGCCGCCAAGACATTAGTTTAAAGTCGTAAGAGACGTTTCTTCTATAAGACCTTTTGTTCTGAGCTGATGTCTCACGGAAGCCATTTTTTAAGAATATTTCAACGATATGGACATACGGGCAAGAGTCACCCAATAGTCGTTCCATAGCTCCTACGTTTTTGGTTTCCGATGCATGGAAAAAAATGTATATTCCGATAAGAATGTCAGGTGGGTCGGAATACTCTAGTAAAATCTCTCAAGGGGGGCGGCGCTCCACCTTGCCCCCCTCCCTTCACCTTCGTGAGCGGAATGCCGCTTAGAAAGAAAATTGTGCGTCGGATAATTCTCAGGTACCTGATATTAGTACTCTCCGATGCTTTGTGGGGTACTAAAGCGATGACGCCATAAGCAGAACTCCCAATCATAACTATATCAAAGTGGTAGTCATGCCACCCAATTCCAGTATACAAAAATCTAAGCATTAAAATCACATATTAAATAAGGTTAACGGCTCTTTGAATTCGCAGTAGGGCATAAGGTAACTGTTCATGAATGAAAGGTGAATTGTTCACAGACATGTTATTATAAGTAAAACGTCAAATGTGGAAACTTCATTGACAACGTTTCGTCTAACAGACGTCTTCAGGTCACTACTGAAAAGTAACCAATTTTCAGTAGTGACCTGAAGAAGTCTGTTAGACGAAACGTTGTCAATGAAGTTTCCACATTTGGCGTTTTACTTATAGTAACTGTTCATTTCGCTCAGTTCATCACATTATGAACTGGGTTCCAGTAACAAGGTTTTGATAGGAATGATTTAAAGTTTAAAATGGCATATCTCGACGATTGCTCAAGATATCGTTCTCAAATTTGGAAAGGTTTCCATATCAAAAATGGAGAATACAACGCGTGCTAAATACTATTAAATTTCTAGTATCCATTTATTTTTAACGTTACACTTAAGTACTCAATAAATAATACGGCTTTGGAGTATCGGGGGTCCAGCAAAATTTTGAAAGTTTCAGAACCGGAGATCCAGATGAAATAGGATTTAGAATTTCTGAAACTGATGAATAGCTATAGTGTGACAGGCATGAAGCCAAGGGCGAGCACAAGGGGGCTGTGCCCGCCCAACAGATAAAACTCGACCACTTTGCCCCCACCCCCCATCCTTATCGAAATAAAAAGATGGATCACCTTCGTGTTTCAATTCACTAGACGAGAAAGACGAAAAGTCTCTCAAATGCGGTTTTGGGCCTTCTAGGGACTGTACAAATTTCCCCAACCAAGAAAACCCTGGTGAGCTGGCTGGGAAGGAAGGAGGGCAGAGAAAAGGTTTCGTTTGGAATTTGACAGGTTGCGTGGCTATAGTAGCAACGTTGTTTTCTCTAAAACAACACGTTCTTGGGCTCTGATATACTGCAAACTCCACTCTCCAGAAATCTGTGATATTAGAGGGAGGACATATTTTCTACATTGTAATAAAAAAGATAGACGCAAGTGCACGCACACGTCCGTGCAAGTTTATACGCGAACGCGCGTAAGCACGACCACACGTAAATTCCGTGTATTTCGGAAGCAATCTATTTTCCAAGTAGAATTCGCTAAGAACAATATCTCGTTGTAGTTTGTTAAGTTTGGCCTTAACTGGCACCACTTGTATAAAAGAGTGCTTGTGGTCTAATAGTTTTAAAATTACTGAGAGCCAGCTTATCGAATAAAATCTGATTAAATTCGTACATTATGTTTCGGCATTCATTGCTGCCATTTTCAAGGGAAGAACAAATTAAAGTTGGTGATGATTACAAAAGATTGCAAAATCCCGAATATAAGCCCTGGGCTTAAAAAGTTTCATAGGCATTTTTTTGTGGGTTTATATTTGGAGGGCTTGTATACAGGGGTGCTTATATTTGGAGGGTCTTTTGGGTTAACAGGTGAATTGTGTATTCCAAAAATTCACCAATTAATGGGTCAAATCTCAGAAATGAACAAAAGTAAATACAGAGGCTCGATATAGACTCTGTCCATGTTCATTCAGTATCACTGCCTTCTGCACTACCAATTTTGGATTCAACACATAGAATCCCAAATGCAAGCCCCGGGCGTATATTTTGAAGGATATTTTGGTTAGTTTGCAGGTGGACTACCTGAAGGGGGGCTTATATTTGGGTAGCTTATATTCGGAGGACTTATATTTGGGCTTTTACGGTATCTGAGTAGCCATTTGCTAAAATATCTACATGTTCATTTGCATAAAATGAACATGATCAGAGTACTATGGAATGTTATCATAAAGACAAGGAAGTCAAATTATTCAATTCCGTGTTAAAGGAATGAGTATCCAATAGAGTAGTTAAAAGAGGTAAAGGTTAGTGGACAAGTTATCCTTTTATAGATAACAATTCTTAACCTGTAGAAATACTTTCAGCTTCCTTTAGAAAAGCCTGTGCTGAGCATCTCGTTGCCACCGTGTAACCAAGACCACCTTAGATTCGGGTTTAATCCTCTGTAAGGGAGACAAATTTTTGATTATCTCAGGTATGGATTGCCTTGTGAATAGTCAGGATGAAGATGAGGAGTCTGGTAACGATGGTGAAGAGGAAGGAGATGTGTAGCGGAAAGGCGTACAAACGATACCGAGAGGATTTTGAGCAATGGAGAAATATTAATATTATGAGATGAAGATATTTTAAAACTTCATTGCCATTTATTCTTTCTGTGAATTTTCAGTTAACAACCTTTACAAGATATAAAATTCTTACGGTTTTTACCCGGCGGACAGTGAAGACAGTGAAATTTATAATAGTGGATAATAACAAAACAACAATCATAACAATACGAGCAAGATCGATGGTGGCGATACCCAAAGACTCAAAGTCAATACAAATTTTGAAAAAAATAAATGAAGATAATGCCCTAATTTAATGATAATTTAGATTTTCTGGGCTCGTCTAATGTTTGTTTCTTCGACAAAATAGGTAATAAGAAGAGCGCAATGCTACTTCTGCAAGTCTATCCATGATCCTCTTACTATCAACACCATATTTTCCTAACAGTTGTTCAAACCTAGAGGCATTATTTGAATAAAATCCAAGTGTTGAGATGTCTAGCGTTAACAATTTGTGCTTTTGAGTTCGGTCCACAAGGTCATCTAAAAGATTTTTGCTGTACTTTTGCTCTTTGTAAGTTTTGGAATTGTGTAAGTTTGTTTCAAAGCAAACTGTGAGCTCTACAATAGTTACTTCGTTACCCTCAATTAAAGCAATACTACTACTACTACTACTACTACTACTACTACTACTACTACTACTACTACAACTACTACTACTACTACTACTACTATCTTGAACAAGAAACTTAAAGTTTACCCCCTTGAAGACCTTCTTAACATATACATAGTTGGAGTTCATAATCTGGTTCCATTACTTAAAACGTTATCTTAAAACTAAGATGTAATGTGACCTGAGCGCTTAGTGTAATGTTTACTCTATCATGTTTGTAAGGCCAAGTATCACAAGTAAAAATATCATAGTTATTGTTCACTCAGGAAAATTGAGCAATAATAATACATTTGTCATTCCAGAAAAATTTGAAAAATTTGAGAAGTTTTGGATTTAGTTATGAGAACAATAACGTCATAGTGACGTCATAGGAAAACTAGATCAATGCGTGGCATGTATCTTAAGATGGTTTTGTACAGTAAGATATTGATTTTCACTTTTTAAAACAGTGAGTTTATAAATTGAAGAGAATTTGCCCTTTGTAATACTCAAATAAAGCTACTTTTGAAGATGTAGTGTGACCTTCCCGTTGGCTCAAAAGTAACAATCTTGTTGTGTGTAAATATCACGTCTTGTTTATTAATAGGTTGGTCTCCCATTGCATAATTTCAGGAGGGAGAAACAAACGTTATGACCCATGGCGTACCTCAATGGGACGGTGAAGTATGTTTGCGTCTCTTAATAAATTCTATTCTCCTCATCCAGCACAAGAAAATAATGATTTCCATCCGTATTGTCCTCGGTGAATCAATTTACCACATATATATTCCCCCGACCTGATGGGAGGGAAAAATTACAATATCAATGAGAAAATTTTAAATATTTTTTGAGTAATTTATCTAGGGTTGAACAAGAAAATATCCTATCAAGATCTGCAAGATTGTCACAAGTTAAAGAAAATTTGGGTGCATGGAAGATTTTCCTGTCCTCAATAAAGTTGCAATAGCTACTGAATGAATACTTAGGAATGAAAGTTGGCATCTATAGGCTTGCATTGTTAATCCTTCGTTCCGTGGCAAATATATTGCTGATTGGAGGATCCTCAAATAAGAGACGCTGGGTACTCTTTGGCAGTGCCAGTTTTTGGCAAGAGGGTGGCCTGTGCCATAACGTGATTGAAGGGCCCTATTATTAGTGCT
>JAAAKM020000498.1:7625044-7649546 GCA_010016025.2 Alatinidae sp. Z8VKAUB7J3
AACGAATAGGTAAAGTGATAGTCTTTATATATGTTGCAAAGTATTTCATTGTGAAATTTGGTTAATTTTTAATAGCAGTCCTTCAGAAGAGGAAACGATGTCGATAAAGTTTTGTAAGTATGGCTTGTGCAATTAGTTCAGACCTATCGTAATTATTCTTTTAAAAATATAAGCGTAAAGAAAAGAGTATAAAATTTAGAAAGGGAAACGGCTAATTATAGCAAAAGAGAAGATAATACTTTAATACCTAAAAATTCATGTATAACTTTGGCAATTAATCCCATTACGCATATAATCATTTTGTGCTTATTCTTACAAGTTTCGAAAACGCTTTACAACGGTTTACTCCTGGCTGCAATTTTTATAAGGATTTTACAATTTCCACCTAGGAAATCACTAGTTCCAATATCAAAATGATGTTTCAGTGGTGAAAGCTGGTTGTAGTGATATCTACCTGTATTATCCTTCCTGTATTATCCAATTCACTTCCAAAAGCAACACAACCACATCAGTGACATACTAGATGTGACTTTCCCTCACTCTCCTCCCAGGAACGGGAGAACAGGGAGGCAGAGAGGGCCATTGGCCTCCAAAGATTTGCCAAATCTCAATTTTTTCCGTGACCACTTTTCAGCTTTACCAAATTTGAAATTAAATGCGACAGACATTGTGTCACATTCACAGCAAGATATGCAAATCGACACGAAACACTGCGTTTCACACAATGAACAAAAGCACCTTAGTAGAATATGAAAAAAAAATAAATTGAGCTGAGCCTCGTTGGTCCCTCCAATCCGCCTTATCTTCGCCCGTCGTTGTCCTCCAAATGGTTTCCAGCATCTAAGAGAACAAATCCATATCATAATAATATGACGATATGATCAGCACTGAGCATCGTCCCAAACAACTTCGATTGTAATTACTGCGCATGTCTGAAGCCTATCATGCAAAGAACGTCAACATTACCCTTCCGACAACTAAAAGCGGGAAGAAACATCTTTCAAAACGTAGCCCTCAGGAAGACAAGAACTGATAAAGTGATAAACTGTACCATCATTTCAACGTTTCCGATCCCCGTTATTTGCCCTTGCTTATTAATTTCGAATTTGATGCTTTTTATTATTAATTTAATCTACCCCCTTCCCTCCTTTTCCTCGTCAATGTCAACAAATAAAATCATATTTACAGTCAAATCTATTCGAAACTTTTTCTTTATTGATGTGAATCGATAGCTAGAAGAAGATGCCCAAAGATGACAATACCACGAGCCAAAGAAAGAGTCTGAAAAGGGCAAAAAGACAAAAAATGTCTTTAATTGCTATAAACCCTATCTATTCAAGTATTTTTATTGCAACTTCAAATTGATACTAATATGTAAAACAAATAATATACCGTACATTTACCTCACTTACCTATATTTAATATCTTTGTTGTGTGGTACATAAGACTTTAAAAACCAGTCTAATTTTGGGGGCTAATCACTAATACCTTAGACTTTCTTAAAATTATGATTTTGATAAGGGAATTGTAAAACGTCTCATGTAATGAGTAAATTTACAGCCAACGATTGTTGTTATTTGGTACTCCACTTCTAAAAGGTTTTATCATATAAATCTATGTGTTCTAGAAACTAAACGTTTGTTTAATCGATAAATAGCACATTTTATGTTACACTAACCTCAAGGTTTGCTGAGCTTAGAACCAGCATGTTATCTTCCGGGCCATCTTTTACTACTTTCGTTATTATAGAGAAAGAGAAAAAGCATAGCCGGTAGTCAATATGATGGTGTGTAGGTATTGCCTTTCCGCAGAAATAACGGATAACAAATTTCTTTTAAGTTATGAACGAAAGTGAGTCATTGAAAAATTTAAAAAATGTTTGAACTTCCTAAAGGAAACTTAGAAATCTTACCTTTACAGTTTGTTTACTATTAGTGGTTTCCTCGCTGCTTTAGATAGCATACTACATGGTACTAGGGGTTACAGAAGATACTATTACTAGAAGAAAGAAAGAGAATACGATTGCAATCAGAACCCACACCTTGGGATTCTGAACAAGCGCCGGATTTAAGTTGCGTTTGACTTCTGGCTCATCTTCAAATGGTAAATCCTCATTCAAACTTGAGTTTGCACTTTGTCTCCTTTTTTCATTCGCTTGAATAGGTTTGTTTGTAGTAATGTCCACGGGAGATTGCACTGCCATGGTTTAATCAAACCGAAATCATTCTGGAAAATTTTCCTGCACTGACAACAAAGCAGGGCATAATTCTAATATCATATGAAATCATTCAGGAATTCTTGCTGCTTTAGGAATATTATTGTTACTTCCCGTGGTACTGAATTTAACAACAAGTTTTTTGTAGGACAGCTTTTGCCTTCAGCACCGAAAGGGGAACAGGGAGAACCTCTGGCTTCATTGCTCGTTCAGAAAATTGTCCTCCCCTTACATTAGGCATAAAGCAAAAAAATCTGACCCCTCCCGCCGAAAAAAAACCCAGTGCGTTTTTTTTTAATTTTTAGTTGATATGGACCAATACTCTAATGTTTAACAAACGGTTTGTTTCCATGCATTTCGCGCATTATCAACCTTAGTAGAAACCAAAGGGGGTTCTGTTCATCCTTTAACACTGCACCAAAACTACACAATATGCCACAATGGTAATACATAGAAAGGCCAGGACTAGGAGGTCGAGCAAATACTTTCAAGGACAGATACTCCTTGTAAAATGCACTTGCTGCAGAAGTGTGCTAAACTGCGCTGTGTAAAACTGTTGACCAATAACCATGACTTTGGGCGATTAAATGTTAACTACGCACATTATGGGATTATGGGAGAAAAAAACAAAAACTCGGTAATAAACTTTTATTTGGACACCCTGTACGTACATATACCATATAGATATCTTTATAGCAGGCGTTAAAGTGTTGTGCTAGGTAATGCCAGATAAGTAGCAAGGGGAGCTATTGCGGGGCTTAGTCCCCTAAATTATCCATCATCATCCCAAGCTATCCTGTCAAGACTCCACATTCATAGATTTTCCTTAGGCAATTGCAACTTCAGTTTTCCTATGATTCAAAATAGTCCCCCAAGGTTCAGAATAGTCCACCAAACTATAGAATATCCCCTCTTGATGTCTCACCCTGACTACGGGCCCAGGCAAAGGAAGGATGTTCTCGCTTGAGAATCAGTTTGGCTTCCAACAACGTAAAAACAATAAGAAGGATCTCCAAAGTCTCCTACGAACTTTGACGTTCGCAATACGCACTTTAAAGCTGAATCAATGAAACCTTTTAAGTCGGAAGAGAAAGATTTTCCGAGAGCGCGAGAGTTCACATCATGGGAAGTGGTCTTTGATAAGATTGCACACCTTACAACAAAATACAATGGAGAAAGATCAAAAGAAGGAAAAGAAGAAAAGAAGAGGTCGTGTTTTTAGTAGGGAGGTTGAAAAGCCAACTTACTAAGCTACCATAATTGGTTGTTTATGATAATCTTACGATATTTATGTGGTTTGCTTCTAGTATAACGGATCTAAATAACAATGCAGTACCATTTTACTCATTGATATATTCTTAATGATCCTTTTCATTCTGGCTAATAGAAAATTCGTACTTGTAGTAGACAAAAAGAAAAAAATGGGTGCTTAATTTGGAATGTTTTATGTAGCATACATGAAATGCTTATCAACTGAAAAACGTCAACAATAAAATAGGATTTACAAGGAAGAAGAAAAAAATACTAAAGTTTTAAGTTTGAAAATTTATTAAAGACCATGGGATAGTGAAACGACTTAACTCCAGCCTTTGATTCGTGCTATCGTGGCTTGTTGTTGTACCAAATGAGATATGACATCACCGTTCTCAGCCGCTATTAGACCAAGTGTAGCGTGTATTTTGTAATAGTGGGTGGTGATCAATGCCACTGTTGGTGAAAATTTTTGTATCTGCAGTAAGTTTAGCTGTGTTCCATAGAATGACCATTGCCCTGCCATGGAAATTGAGCTGAGGGGTTTTAGAAATATTTATAGCCTTTCCTTAAAATTTAAAGACAACTGAACGAAGGTTTTCAAGCTTGAAAGTATTTATCGCTCATGGGGGTCATTAGGTGACCGAATGACTTGGAAAATAATGGTATCAAATGCCAGTATAAAAACATATAAACCTTGTTTAAATACAGAGGAAAAAAGGGATATTTTTTGACTGATCTTTAACTTTGCTATAACGGTGTCTTTTCTCCTAATATTTTTATATTTATGAGGAGATCGAAGACTAAAGTAACATTTACCTTGCATCATTGTAATCAATCATTTACCCTGAAGAAATATTTGCTTGGCATCTAGGATATAAATTTTGCTAATTGACAGAGTATTTCCTTTTATTGTTTAACATTAATATAAAGTGGTGGGTGGAGCATAAACCATTTCTTCTGTAAGGTGGAGAATAGGTTTTAATCGCAGTTAAGAAAGCGAGCAGCAGGATTCGCCAATGAAAAACAGAGATCATGAATTAGGATGATTTCTGCGGTTACTTCTGTTAGGCTCTGTACTGAGAGAGGTTTCACCAGCCACACAGCCCGTGACCTGGTTGTACGCCAGTGTTCGGAAATCAAGGGGTTTAATTTTACAGAAAGGGAAGACTGTTATGAAACGTTCGTGAAACTTCGACAGAGACAGTGTTAAGGTGTTTTACTCTGGTCTTCATAACACGTGTAGCATAGTGGACAATAGTCCAATCCGTATTTTACGAAGTTACTATTCGTTCTATTTGAGAACTTGTCGTTAAAGTTTAGAGTCTTTGATTTCTTACTCTCGTTGTGATATTTAAAGTTTATGCTAGTCACCAAAAGTAGCAAACCCGTGACTGACTAACTACTAGTATTAGGATTGGTGACACACGCACCCATCAAGGAGGCAATAACGGCCGTAGAAAGAAGCAATGTCAACACTCAAATAGATACATACTGGCAACATTCTGAGCATGTCCTTTGCATAACCTTTACTAGGTGTTTAACGTAGTGCCATGTCTTAACATACGATACGTGGCAAAGGTTTTTTACAAAACGCTCTGGAGATATTTATTTACTTACCGTTGCGATGATTTAAAATAAGCGCGGAGATAAAACGGGTCAGAATTCTGTAGGAAACATACAAAAATTGAAGATAAAAGACTACAAAGAAACACGTAAGAATACGAATCATGGATAAAATAAGTAACAATGCACTGACAGAGTGTCAAATGAAGCAGACCTGATGCAAAGAGTCTTATAGCTTATCTTTGTCCGTGTACAAAAGGATGTTTTACTTTTAAATAATTTTGATAAATACCCGTTTGCTAGATTCCTATAGGCAGAGATGCCAGTGCTACTTCGCATTACGTCAGTTTGCTCGTCTCGAAAAAGCGAATGGTAGGAGATATCTCAGCTGGATTAACCCAACGTAAAGTGATTTTGGGTAAAAAATGTTGGAAGCCAAGGGCTCCGTCTTTAGTTACATATATATTGCAACTAATTGCAAACAAATACAATACGATTATTAAAAATCAATTGAAAGTGTAAAAAAGGCGGGATTCGTTAAAGTTCAGGGTTAATAGTTTTTTCAATAACTAAGGCTTGTTTTGGCAAGGCTTTGATTAACGATAGTTGAAGTCATCACTTAGACAAATGGAACAGAGATCTTAATGGCCGTCTCTGTAATATCGTTTTCAACAAGTTATATTTCTCTCTAGCAAAGAGAACAAAGGAAACACTGCAACAAATTGCAGGAGAGGAAAGAAAGTCCAATGCTTTTTTTTTCTTAATTGGAAAAAGATGCGAACTCTTTTCTGGACATGGACAAGAATGAAAGGAGAAACTTTTCATTTTCTGTCAGTACGCCACGCTTGATATGGTCTTATTTTTATTTATAACTTGCTTTATCAGAACGCAATCCTTAAGTGGTTATCATACGCGCGATTACATGGACGATAATTTTGATAAAACTCCATATTGACAATATTATTGGTCGTCTGTGTGCAATGATTGAAACATTGCACGATATATTGACAAAAGCAAAATCCATAGATATTTATTGCTGGTCTGTTAATATTGTTGCAGCATGTGGTCATTTTGCAGCATGTGGTCATTTTGCAGCACGCAATCGTATAACCTTGAATATCCAAAGAACAACAATGCAACTGAAAAAGATTTACTGTTTAACATAATTAACTTCCTACACGCGCGAAATTATAAAGTTCAAGAGTTAAGTATAAGAATCAAGAAGCAAGAAGATAGGATTTTAAGAAGAAAGTAAATACCCTAAGAACCGATTTTTGAAAAAAGTTTAAGAAGCCACTCCTAGGGTTGGAACTGACTAATATTACAAACCAAATGTTTAGCACTCCGATGCTCTTAACCTTTCTTCGGCCTATTTAGTCTGTCTCCTTTGTTTTCGTTTCTTACTCCGTTCGTGACGAAGGCCACTAGTAAAATGAGCCAGTATTGTCAATAAGAGTAAATCGTTTGTTCGGGAAACGAAATTTCACCAAATCACGTTTGTTAATATTATTGTCAATATTTATTCAACATCTTTTGGCCGCTTTAACAATATTCGAAGATAAGGACGTCTAAAGAACGGGCAGGTTTCAGTTGAACTGATGCTAAGGATACGTTATAGCTTATAACGATATCAAGACTGCAGTAAGTGGATGGGAATGATGTGTGACTAACAATCTGGACGTTTCGTCTTTTCACTAGTTATTTATGACACTATTTTTTTATTTTTGACCGATAATTTGTAGTTCGTAATTTGAATATTTAGGACACGAAGGCTTCGTATCATTTAGCATTCCAAAAAGCATAAGATCTTTCAAAGTTGTTTTTTTAAATGAGAGAATTTCAAGCCTTGATCGAACCTAATGCCTTTTACAGAAATACGGTTGGGTTTGAAAGACACTAGAGAAACAGAACATAAGCACCACTGAGAATCGAACACGTGACCAAGAATGTGGCGGCGTGTGTTTTACCATCTGCGAAAGGTGAACTCGGATGTTAACATAATCTATTTCTCTAGTCACAACTTTATCTCCCAATCATACACCGGTGGACATCGACATCCAGCTCAACGCAATTGGAGACCAGCCTCTCTGCGCCATGTGACTTGACCATGGAAGGATTTCTATCAGACCCGTAATACTATAAAATTGAAGTTTGGATTTGACTTGACCAAGGAACGACTGCCATTCAGCCATCATGCTATCCGAAGACCATTGGAAATTAGAAAGTGTCATCGGGAAGAGAGGATTGGGAATGTCGGACATTTTAGACATTTCAAATCCTCTCTTCTCGATGACATTTACGTTGAGCTACAGCCACCTTACTCCGCATTGACTCGCCATTAAGTGTTATGTAATTTCCTTCCTGCATTTACAGCTGATATTTTGCATCCTCTGGATATCAAACTTCATTAGTCCGTTTTAACTTTGGAAATTCATCTGTATATTACTAGTGGCAAAACCGAAGATGAAACAAGTAATCTCGGAAACTCCTTTAAGTAGAGTGAGTGGAGAGGACCAATACTTAGTCAATAAACACCTTGTTGTGGAAGTTCCGGTTGTAAGTGGAGAGACAATATGGAAGCATAAAAACGTTTATAGAAATGAAAGTTAAAAGATTTCTTAGACTTAAAATCATAGATAATCTTTATTAGAATGATCATCTGTTACGATCGGAAGAAATTGAAATGAAACTTGGAATTAGGGCAAAACCTTTTATGGAATTCTTTCTCCAATTCCTCAGGTATGGCTGCCTTCAGTTCTTACAACATTACTTTATATATAAGCGATTACAAGACATCCGTAAACTTAAAGGACTCCTTGACAATTTGCTATTATCAATTTGAAGACAAATCTAATCCAAATTTGAATGCCTGAGGTTAGGTTTGAAGATGAAACAATTACAATAATGCTTCGATTAGGGTCGGAAATACGAAGGAGGGTCTTTTAGGCTGAATTGTTCTAAACTGTACCTAACGACGTCCTTATATCTCCGAGCCCCACTTTTTCATGCATTGGGGTAAGTCAGGTTAAACACCTGAAAGGAATGAACCATAGTTTTAGCTCGGTAGAGTCAGCTAGTGATCGTAGTTTTTTAACAGGAATATACGGAATGGTTAAGACATAAATCATTTTATGACATATTGTCAAAAAATCCTTAAAGTTTTCAATATGTTTATAATTCTACATGGTTATAAGTGCATTAAATCCTTAATATCCAAATGCAGCGTTTGCGTCAAAGATTGGAACAGAATCAAATCGAAGAAAGACCATAGAATGACAAAACTGCCCGATTGACATGCAATCATCATTTCAAGCCACTACTGTGGTATTTACAATACTACAGGTTATGTAATGTCTAACGTATTAGTCCAATTTAGGCCTTGCCTTCCCTGAAATATTAATATTTTTCACTAATTTTAAGGCTTGGGTTCTTGCAAGCCATTTTCTTGCAATAAAAGTTTGAGTATGCAGCTTAGGTCTTCTTCTCGTATTGCCTTTGTTTACAAAAATCTTCCCTCGCAAATCTAAGCGAAATTGACAGCGATCCTTAGGAAAATTTTCACATCTTGTTAAGTATATCCGTATAGTTAAGCGTATTGATAAGAGTTCACTAAGTTATTCGATAAGTACCTTTTATTTACTTTAGTAGTTAGGACTTCTTTTGAACTCAAAGTCAAGGGTGCTTACAAATGTTTGCCCACAGAAACGTACATCTTTCTAGATCAAATGTGTGGCACGCTACTATCTAAAATTCACGAGAGATCTTATGGTTAGGAGACATTCATAAATTACGTAACGGTCATATGGATGCGTGGGGTAGCGGATTTTGTTATGAATCGTCACACTATTTCAGCATGGGTGGGTGGGGTCTGCAACAACAAATTACGTAGCGCTTTGGAAAAAATATCTCTGTATCTCCGTGTGTCGATTATTATCAATCTAAAATCTAAGATCCTCTGAGAGATTAATTAAATTGCTCACATATATATCGAATGTTTACATATTCCCTATTCAATATCGAATGTTATCCATCGAATATCAGCGCGTGTTACGTTTATGTTTATTGCAATACGTTTGAAAGGAGACTTCGAGAAATATTTTTATGAAATTATTATGAGTGAAAAGAACTTGACAAGCTCATTTTCCATATGCAGGGGCAAGGGTTCATGATAATGATCATTATAATCCTTCAGGTCCGGTCTACTCTTTGAAATGTGGAGTGTGTTTTTCAGACCGTTACGCTCGATTTTCAGCGTTATGTAATTATTGAAATGAACACATTTTAAGTAATCTGTGTTTCATGGTATGGTTTCAAGGAATTTTAAGGAAATCATCTGAAAAAAGGACACTCTGCTGCAAACTGTTTAACTAACGTTAAACTTGGCATTCTGTTTCTCTGATCTCTTAAACTCGATTACAATTGATGCGTAGCCAAGCCGGCCAAATTTCCAGGCAGCAGCATCGTATTAGGATGAGGTACGGGTTTCGACTGGGTCCGCAGCCAGCCTAAACTTTAAGTATCACCAATAGTTTGGTTGGCAGGACACAATTTTATGCCTTCTTTGTTTGTACGTTTGCAGAATAGACGTGTTTGGTACACCTCTTCTGAAATATACCATATTTTCGTTAACCAAGAAAAAGTAGGGCAAAACAAGGTGTACAGTTAAATATTTTATTGGAAAGAGGGACTAGTAGGAAAAACGTATTTGTTGATACGTCATTGGCCCGTTGGCTTCAGGATCTTCTTCAGACGGCTGACACTTTATTTACCTCTTTATTAAGTATAAATAACCGTATCAGTATACTCATAAATGTATATGTACACGACGTTTCCGAGCTTTTTCTCTCTGCTTCAAGTTTAAATACTAAAGGGCATCCAATAAAAGACGTAAGCCCGCGTCATTCCAGATCCATTGGGGAGACTGACGTGCCTTGGAACAACACGTTACAATCTGTATCAATCTGGGTTTTTTTGAAGGAACGAGTATTAAATACATGTTTTCAGATGTAAAGGTAAATATTAGGCCAAAAACTTGGCTTTATAACTTAAAATACAAGGGATGTTTATAGCTGAGACCATTTAATTAGCTACAGGTAATTATCAGGGAGTTGGTTGCCTTAGGAAACCATAAAAGAGCGATAAAAAGTACGACGTGAGAGCTTCCATCAACATTTGCTTCGTGTCTCCCAATTCTTTGTTTATTCAAAGGATGTCATATCACAACACCACAATTCGTTTCAATAGTTGCATGCAGCCGGGAAACTGGGCCTCCTTTCCGGTCAACAGCGCCTAAATTGAAAGATTAATGCTACAACGATTTGACTCAAAATGAGGCTATTGAACTGTCTGATCTCTGGCTTGTTTTATTTGTTCTATCTTTCAGAGGCCTCAGCATCTACGTATTGTTTCAACAACGTCCCTCTTTGTTACAGTAATTCAGTCATGCTGATTTTCGATCACTCGGGCCTTCCTTATGCGGTGCTGTCGTTGAACTTGAGGTCCATCACAACTGCGCTACAACAGTTGGATGATCATCTGTCCCTCTTATTTTTCTCTCAACTGCCCAGCCCTCCCTTATCCTAGTACTTTGCCCCCTAGAATCTTCTTTTTTCTCAACAAATATTCTGTTAAGCTGAAATAGAAGAGTAATCCAGTAACAAAAGTTTTCTTAAATCAGGCGCACTTGAAACATGAAAGGCCATGCTTCAAATAACCGCTCTGCCTGCGTAAGGAACACTTAGGATTAACTGTCTAAAGACATTTCAGGCTTGTGCTACTCGTAACTGAAAATGACTCGCACAGAAAAACATTTTCCATCCTGCAGTCGACACATTCCTATCAGATTGATTGAAAGCATTAAGGTCAAGCTTTCAATGAATCTAAATCCGGTATTCGGATAAAATGGCTAACGTAACCCCAGCTTTTCTTTACGCGTTTCTTTAAGAACGTAGGTAATAAAGATTTCAAGCTGCTATATTTTACATTTTTACCAATTTGAGGAGTCTTACATTTAAACTGGCACAACTAACTTTGCTGGAAGGCAGGTTTCTGTTACTCTTCTACGGTAGAGCTTAAAGTCATAGCTACATAAACTCCAGTATTTTAAAAATAAGTTCGAGTAATAAAAAGGTTCACAGACGCTTTCATCGGCTTACAACACGCACGACGTGGTTAAGTGATAGATAGCCTAGCATACAAGGATTGTGATGTTTAAAACCTGAACAAATTTTAATTTTCTGCAGCAACACAAGCAACTCAAAGTCGTCCCGCGTTTAGGAAGGAGAGAGCTTGCAGTAAAGCACTTAATTATAGCTGATTTGTAATGTTCTTTGACAATTCATGCAAACCTAAATGTCAACCCTTTTGTTTAAAACAGCAGGACATCAAAGAGAACTAAAAAAGATAAAATTTAAAGGGCATTTGTCTGAAGAATTTAGAATCAATCTTACTTTAAGGCAACGAGTGCATGTTTGCATAATTAGAACAAATTAAAGTCACGTATATAATCAGATATAATGTGAATATTACAAAGAACTGGACATTGAAGTGAACAGTGCATTATTATTTTGTTGTCCTTAACATTGCTAATGCTATATAATGTCAACGTCTCATCCGCAAGATTATCGTGGTGAACTTTGCACATTTAAGACCGTTACAGTTGCTAATCGGTGTAATTTATTTCTGTAACGCATGTGTGGAAATTTACCTTCATAATCCCATAGAAATTTCTCTTATTAAGGAACAACTGCTAATATTTGGGATTTTTGAGGTGAGATAAAATAACAAAAAATGTTACCATCTAAATTTCAAATTTTCAAAAAGATTCTTAATATAGTATAGCAAGCCTTACTTTGTGATTAAGCCCTACATGTGTACCGATTTGAGAGGAAAATTTAAGCTGCTTTTGTTGAATGGAATTTTCTGTGTTTTGTGTTATATACCTGTTCAATATTATTGTCTCATTTGCTAATAGTACCATCAAGAGTAAATTTATCAAGAAGGTAAAGGATAGAGCAAGTCAGATTAGCACACGACATCTTAAACAGAGCATGTTGTCCCATAAACCAAGGGTTTTTAACGCAGTTCTCCGGTTCTCTGTTAGTTACTTGAAAATCGATACCTAAACCCCGAGTAGATTTTTTGTCGGTTAACAACAAGAAGAAAACGACAAATCCCAGCCTCCTCTTAATTTTAAGTAACGGATAAGCCGTATCTTTAACAAAGTATCCTTGCAAAAGACGTCCTTTGTGGCATGCCACAAGAGGAAAAACGGGGAAGATTTCTTGAATCCTTTCATCATTAAAAGCAATTAAGAAGTCTTCGCCTACAATATTTAATATCAAATCGTTCTTAACACATCACCTTTTATTCTAATAATGCTTACTAGCGGCCGTATGGGGGGGGAGTATTGATTGCGTGAACATCTCCCCCCTCCGTCAGTTTAGGGGATCAAATTTTCAATTCGTCCAAAGCTAAAAAAGCAGTGTAGACTTAGCAATGGTAGTTGCATTTTAACTAGTGCCAAGTCTTTTCATCTCGTATACTTTCGTTTATTTGACAATATTTATCTTGTGATACGTTTTTAGTAGCGTCATCGGGCTGAGATTGTCCCTAAAACATTAGAGATTGCCCCCCTACTCCCATCCCCGTTTGCAGGATACCTTATGAGTGGATTAAAGCTAGAATGCAATGTGTTCAACCATTCTGGAAAGTACAAAATTGTATCAAAGTACAATAAAAAAGTGTGGTCAATTTATTAGAGCCACACGCAAGATATATATACATTTCTGTATCTAAAAGCGAAAGGTGCACGCTTCTAATAAACATGTACGCATTGCCCGGAGAGAATTCACTTCAGATTTTATGCTCCTTAGTGCGATCTGCACAAACGCTGTAAGCAATCATGTTTCGCTTGAGAACAGATATAAATTTAAATGACAAGCAGCACATTCTGTAAGCAACATTGCTCTTTAGAGTAGATTAATCTTCTGCTTATCAGAATATTCTTATCTGATTCTGTTTTCTGATCTACCAAAGATGTCCTCAGCTGTCTGATCTATTTGATACTGTTATTAACGAGAGGTTTGTAAAAAATGTTTGCCCTGAAACCTTTATTTTGACACTGATTTATAAAAAATAACATTACAATTTCGTAAATCAAGAAAGCGAATTTTATCAGGTAATAGTATCAAAACATCAATCTATGCTTTTTACAAGGCTTACTGTTATCAATGCTGTTTGTTTTCTGATCATAACATGATCAGGGACGGTTGATGGTTAGTTCAAAATGCAAATAATCAGTGATTGTTGGAAGGAATAAGCCGATTTGTTAGGTGTTCAAGTAACCTCGCCTGTTTGGTTTTCTCTACTGTTGCGTCTTTGCTTTACTAAGGTTATACTTATCATTAAGGAGTTTGCGCAAACCCATGAAAGTATCATCAGCGAAACACGAGGAAAAAATACAGTTGGTAGATCTCAAGTCTTTTTATGCGTTTTTCAAGAACATATTGCATGAAATAGCAAGTTGTATTCTTAAAAACGAAAAAATAAATATAAAAACATTCATGCAGTCTAAATTTTGTGTGGCTTCTTCGAAGAAAAGTGCAGTTGGTTAAATGTTTCGTTCGTTTATTTTAGGCATATCTGACAATTTTAATTTGAGGAGTGTCAGACAAAATGGCTTTCAAATACACATCAATTATGTTATTTAGTGTAGCTTTCATGTTCTGGACGTACGGCTACAAGCGTGAAAGTCTTTCGATGTCTTTTCTGTTAAGATTGAGGATCCCCAATTAAAGTTTGATTCCATATTGAATATTGTATTCGCAGTCAAAGAGAAAAGTCAGCGTACGAGGAAGCTTTGAACTAAACCGTAGCGTTACTATTTCTCCTTTATGAATATGTGTTTAGGCCTTAACGTTAGGCCTTAGGCGTTAACGTCTCTTGGTTCTATTAAAAAGTACGGTAATGTAGTAAGAAGAATAGGTTTACCCCTATCAATTGAATAACGATGCTGTTTATTTATCATTATATTGACTTGTCATTGACTAATTGAGAGTCGTTTATAACCTTTTACATCTTTACACATTTCGTGCTGTGTTAAGATTCGACTCTGTTCTCCGGAAGTGAAGAAGATTTAAAAATATCAATATAAAGAGATTTATTCGCCATTAATTTTCTGTTAAGAATATGCTTTATGTACCTATACGTTGTAGATAATATCATGGCCCGATGTAGAACTAAACCAGTGGTGACGTAAAAGCTCTGAGCACAAGGACTCTTCGTCTACTTAACTCCATCTGAGCCAAACGGCGTCGTGTTACGCGAACGTTTATAAGGACATACGGAATGGTCTAGGCCGAAATTTTTTTGGATTCTTTAAAAAAGGCATCAAAAGTTCTTAACATGTATTTTGTTTTAAATCGATGTAAAATCTTACATGATTTATATATCCGAGTTTTGGAACAAAGTTTTTAGGACAAAAATTTAGAGAGTAAATAGCTTTGATAAAGTAAATAGGATAAATTTTCTACAATAACATTGTTACGCCATTTCAATCTGCTCACTGCAGAAATTGCATTACTACAGGTTATTAAATGCGTTTTGCATTAGGGAAACTTTAGTCTTTCCGATGTGACGTTGTTTCAACGTTTACTAGTTTAGGGATTTCGTTATTTTTAAGTCAAGTTCTGATAAAACTATGCTAAACTGCAACTGCAGTGTTCAATGTCTTCCGCTCAACAACTTTGCATTTTACTGATCGAATAGTCATCAAAAGGAGATTTATTTGCCGCTAAAACGAATAGAAGCGTAAATCTAGAACCAAGTAACTTTTTGGACCAAGTTAGCCTGAAATATATTTTTGTAAGTCATTCAAAGAATGGCCAGATATCATGTTTGCATTTACACGAAAGTCAGGTCCAGGCTTCAAACTCAACGAGACTTTCATATTTACATCTGTCAATATCATCAACACATCATCGATATGTCAGAGGTTAAAATGTGAACAATATAGAATTTGTATAATCGATCTAACAAAACTTAAGATGATCAATCTTCAAACGCTCTATAACCCTAAGTGGCATATAGATTTCCCTTCAATTGAAAATATAACAAACGAAATAGTCATTGACATGGTTAGTTATTTCCAAAACAGGGGGTAACGTAATACCCTGTCAATCAAGTCGTCTTTTACTCTCATGCAATTACAGCTAGTTTCAATTTATCTTTATTTTTGATATGGCAATTGCCGATAGATAAGTACTTTATTCATTTGCGTTTTTCTTTAATACTTTGAACTAGTACATGATATAATTGGTACCATTTTGTTACCACTGTTTCGAACCTCAAAATTCATACCCAGTAATTTTTACCACGCTTGCAAAGATCAAGACAGATTCAGTCTATTATTTGTCAAGGCAAATTGAAATTGAAACTGAAAAGGAATTTGTTTATCAGCGTCGTCAGACATTTTTACGGAGTGCAAACCACCCATCGATAGGAATACGATCTTTCTATTAATAGAAATTGTAATTTCTTTCATCTCTTTCTCGTTTTAATGTTGTGAGGAGAGGAAGTTATCAGTTACGCTCGGTTAAAGGTACTACTTTGTTCTCTCTTTTCATTTATCAGAATAACTGACATCTTCTAATCCTTTGTAATAGTAAAGTTTTATCTATGCAATTTCCTCAAGCACCAGATTCTTTCTCAATGTGGCGAAGTAGTTAAAGATTCGATCTTATCAGTAAAACTCGACAACCTTCCACGTTGGTAAACGTCCTATCTAAACCAATCATGTTGATAAATGGACAAACGATTTGCTTGAGTGTACGGACATTACTCCTATTGACCCCCTATGAACTTACGTATTCTTCTGATAATAACAATAGAGATTGACAATGATGACGTTAAAACAAAAGCACAAAAGCAGAAGCAAAGAGCACAAAACAAAAAGGGTTGTGAACATTAGGAGTCGTGGAATCAGAGAACTTCAACCTATGTCTAAAATTTCTGGTGGAATCGAAATTTATTTCGATATTTGGGACATTGACTACAGTAAGATTTGTTTCAAGTACATTCAGACAACTTTACACACTTTAAACACTCTCTTCCAAAATTATCATAGGCAAATTCAATAAACTGCTAAATTAGAAGAAGCGTATATAGATCCAACTATCCGTCTTTCAACAAACTCATACATTTAGCAAGTGGACCGAGCACTCAAGGATATGAAAGATGGGAAAGCAGTTGAACTTGGTAGACAAGCAGGGGTATTGAAGTGCTTAAAAGCTTGAGATCGGAATACCAGGTAGATGTCTTGAACAGAATAACTGAGATGGAGAAGACAGCATACAAGTCACGGAGTCACTACATCTATGCTTAGCTGTTATTTGGATTACGTTCTCAAAGTTGATGTGAATGACATAGAGAAAGCTTGATCAGAGCGTTTGCGTATTTCACTTCAGTAGGCCTACGACATTTTACACTTTCGCTCAAATTGGAGAAAGAGATCAGATGAATGTATAAAATATCAGGAAAGTTTGGATGGGTCCTATATGCTTATAACATCGTGCTATCCTGAAATCAGTTTAAGAACAACAGTATATTTTCAACATTATCTCTGACACCTGCCCGCACCTCGGACTCACAATATCCTTTAAAGAACACCACAAGAAAGTTAACTTATGTAGGGCATATCATAACATGAGACCGTATTGTATGCCACAAGCAACACCACATAAAATGTACAGGAGCTGCATTCATTAAAACGTTTTGAAATCTATGGATTACCGTGTAAACATGCGCACAAGGGGAAATCTATTGGACTGACGTGTTTTCTCTTGACTTCCATACGTGACTGTAGCATGGTGTCCAGATGAAAAGAAAGTGAGAAAATTGGAGGTTTGCTTCCAAGACACACTGTAGAAAAATGTTGAAAATTTAAAAAAGCATCAACGGAAGACGAAGAAGAAGACTGTGCTGACAATGTGCTTAATAACAATAATGATAGCCCGTACCACATTCCACGCCTACCTGAAGCTATGTGATGGGCTTCTGATGAAGGCAAGACATAAAAAATGGTCGCCCAAAGAACACATGTGGGAAGATCGTTAAAGAAGATCGTAAGTGTGTCCGAGCAACCTGAACCGCGTCTCAAGATCTTGCTTCTGGTAAAAGTAGGTGGCAAACCCTCGCTGCCAGTTGCATTCCTGAATACTTGAGAAACTAAGTCTGACCAAGCTGTAAGTTGGCAACATCCCCTAAATGAAGTTGTTACATTACATCCTGCAGTAGGAAAACAGAATTTTGGGATAGGAAGTGAACACGAGAGGCTCTCACCGACTTCGATTTGGCATTGTAAACGACTCGTGTGTGGTGTTTGCATAGTTACATTTTGCAGGTAACAGTTCTCTCCTGTGTAACGTCTAATCATATCTGACACCGGACCAAACCTGACTAAAACGATGGTATCCTGGGCATACGAGGAGCAAAGTGCCCTTCGCAAGCGTAAAACGGGATTCAAATGCACAACTACTGAGTCCCGAGTCCAACACCCTAGCTATTCTGTAACGGCAGTATGACTCTGCGTTTACGCAGATTGTAAATGACATGTAAGAGCCTAACTAGTGCTCCCCTAGAGTCCATAACATAATGAGAAAGCTAAAAGCCCAAACATTTTGTTCTCTTTAAGCTTGTACAGCAGACTGCAAGAGCCACGTTATTGCGACCTTATGTTATTTATGACCAAATAAATTTGCCCAGTCATTGACTAAATTGTGAATTATTTGGGGGTTATTCCCCACCCTTTGGGGTCGTGAATTCTCATAAAGAGTTGTGGCAGTGGAAAACTGGAAAGTCAGACTGTCTTGCAACAAAAGACTTCGAAGTTATTTGCATTTGTGGTGATATTTGACATCAAGTATTTCTCTGGTCAGCGGTCGTTGATCTGGAAATTTCCAGAAATCAGAGTGGATTTGAAAGCGAAAGCTGCGAGGTGACAGTTTTAAGAAAAGTAAAAAAGTAACAAAAAAGCCGGCAACGAAATACCGACCAAACCTTGTAGTCATGGCTAAGTGGGGAGAAGGAGACCCAAGATGGATCGTAGAAGAACGACCAGATTCGACCAATGTTAATAACTGGCACTGGTAAATATGTGATAGGCTATGTAATGAAATGAACAACGTGTTTAAGCCATGATTGATAAGAGCGTTGACTGCTCGTTTACATATTGGTATACGCATTGCTTTGTTTACTTACTTCGTACCAATTATTGTGATTCCTCATTTTCTTGCAAAGAAATAACACAAGGTCTATGATATTGAGTATTCGTGGAACATTCTAGAAATCCAAATGTCTCGGTCGTTAGGGTGTTACACATATAACGCATGTTAATTGTACCTTAGTTAGTATGACAAATAGTTTATCGATGGTAAAATGTGTCAGTAATTCGTGTTGAATAGCTTTTGGGACAGATGTAAGACTTAGAAAGTGAGGCGTTTCCAGGGGTTGTGAAAAAATATTATAAATACCAACTTGGCCTATTGACTGCCCTTAAATGTAAGAGCAAGGAAATATCTTGCGTACTGCATAGCCATAGGCCTTAGCTTTAAAGTCCTGGTTTATCATTATGTATGCTAAATGCATATTCCCATACTTTACAATAATGCACTTTCGAACTAGGCATTCTAGTATAGCTTATTTGATTTATCTGATTAGCTGAATCAAATAGGCTAAGCTGTTGAGCTACTTATTTTGACAATTCTGTTACTTTGCATGTCAGTTAGCAGTGTGTGTACCATAATATGAGTTTACACATAATTTATACTTTGCTGTTCCTTTATATGTATTTATATATTATCAAAATGGCGATTCTCTTGTATGCCTACACCTGTACATGTAAAATTGATATGCAAACTCAAGTAAGTTATAGGAAGTCCAGATAGTGCCCGTTATGTAATGGCACTTTGAGTGATTACCTTGACTACTATACAACACAAGGGCCCTGTCAATTACTATACAGATACAGATTGCAATACAACAGTGGATCGTATGTAGAAGTTTGACAATTCAACTTCAATGAAACCTGTCAGATTTGTTGTAAACGAAAGGTTATATACATTTAATCTTTTTTCCATTTAGGACAGAGAAAAATGCAACAATGTGGTCAAAAGAGTTATTGAAACCCCTACTTCTCAAAGTCTCACACACTGCAATAGAAGGTATTTATATATCCTTCTAAACTATTGATGATGATATAAACATTTTATTACAGATAGAAGAATCTAACTAGTTTAAAAGCATTATATTTTTTAGGCTTATACATACTGAGTCAAGTAATATCATACAGTAATAATGATAAACGTAGTTTATTGTGTGGTATCCTGACCCTTAGGTATATTTCTCGGCCCCTTGATATTTGTTGAGCCTACTCATCAGTGATTTTACTTGAAATTTTAGATACATTTTTGCGAATTTCTCATGGTAACAAATGTGGATGGCTATGTTGACTTTGGTATCAGTAAAATTATCAGCCCATAATCAAAAGCATACACTGTATTTATTCTGCTATTCTATTTGTACCCTCCACTATTTCCTATAATATTTGGTAATTTTGAAGCATTCTGCTTCTTAGGTAATCTTGAAATTTTAAATTAATTAGTAGACAAAGAAAAATTGTCATGAGTATCCCATTGTGCAATAGGTCTGTATAAAAAGCCCAAGAAGCATTACTTTATATCATTGATAAGATTATAATATTTTGAAAGTGAAAATTTTTCATTATTATATACAGAATGTATATATATATTTTTTGGACATAAATGTAATTATATATTTGTGTTTTTGTAGGGAAATGGAAAGTTAACGAGGTTACAAAACTAGAAGGTGATGCATCTGCAAGGTGAGTGGTTATTTATGTAAGACTGAATCGTGCTCTTGTTGTTAGATTCTGGTCAACAGAATATTGGCTTAGTACACTTAAAAACAAGTTTAATGATCTTTTCTTATAAGCTGGTACTCTTCCATACACTACAGAGTTTTGTTTTCAGGTATATATTTCATTAACAAACTCCATAGTTTATCATATGCTGTTCTTGTTATTGCAAGGGTTGGACCACAGATTTCATTTCAGTCTTCGGTAAATTTTAAAATCATGCTAATCGGGATTCATGAGATCAGGCATGCACACATCTTTAGGGATGTTTTCATTCCACATTAACATTATGCAGCCACTTGGATTTTCTTCCTTCCACTTGAATGGGCAGGATTTTCCATTTCCAACTATCCAAATCAATGTACACTGCCTCACATAATCAAAAGTAATGATCCCCTAATTTGTTAGGCATTTGTAGATCAGCAAAGAGAAGAGTCAAAATATGCGGCACTGTAACAGAAACATTTGTAGAGAATCATGCATGCATTAGCCTGGAAGATTGTATCCTATTATCTAAACCTGTAGATAATATTACACTACCTGATCTGGCATTACATGAAATTGTACACACTTCATACCAGTAAAGAAGGTTCTACAATTGAGGAGTTTGGAATAACTTGGTTCACAGAATCATGAATCAGTGTATGAAAAGTTCTAGAGAGGTCTGTTCTTTTGTTATGTAATGGTGCATAATTAGCAAAAGAAGCATGAACTTGCAATAATCTTCTCTATTCTCGACATAATATATATTCCCCTGATAACAGTCTGGCCCTTATGAATAGAAGGGCAAGTTGACTTTTTTGCTATATATTTAATATGCGTTATCCCACCAATCACCCCTCTGTACAATACACCATAGGCAATTAAGTAAATCTTCTAGTTAGACCTTCAAGTTTTTTCCACTAACATAATTAATGTACTTGTGTTAGCAGTTGCATATTTGCAGATATAGGTAGATTCAAAATTCAACTACTTCCCATGGTTATTGTTGTAAGAAGCTGCAACATCTCCACCTTCATGAAAATTAAAAATAAAATTCAGTACATCAGTTTTCTATAGATGATTTCACAGATGCAATTGCAACAGACTGTATCAAATATAAGGCCTTTCTTTAGAAAGGTAACAGTAAAGCAATGGGCTCTTAAGATAGTGAGGGACTTTGTGTGGAACTATTAGGTTTTGCTCACTGTACATTCAATAACACCAACATAGTACAGTATCATGGAGAATGGATCATCTCCATTTGCTGTTGCTAAAGTAAGGTAGCACATAAGAGACCTTATGAGTAACAAAGGTCTTTCATGAACTTGGATTCTTAAAATGTCTGAATGAATTTTTATTCAAAACATTTAATCTAATAGCTGATAAATTTGGTCCTCTAAAAAGTTGGTCGTGAACATTTATACGTCCATTCTGTCTACAGCCTCGCTTTATCAATATTAAAACAGTTCCCATACTTATGAAATAGATGTGTCCCTAGCAACCGCTCAGGTTAAGAACAGTTTAGAAACACCTCATGTCTTATACAGAGGCAAAGTTGAAAAAACTTCATTCTGCTATACATTTGTTGCATTTTTGTGTTATGTTGGACATGCTATCATGTTTGATTTGTATTTAAATTGTCAGCAACTATAGGTTAAGTTAGGTCACTTTTTTTGGAATGATTAGTGTTAATAAACTGGTTCTTAAACCAAGTAAAAGAGCTTGCCTCCATACTGTCATGCAGTTGATGGCCAAAGCATAGAAAAACCTTGAAACCCAGAACCATCTTTGTCAGTTCCTCGGAGTGTGAACTCTTCTTGTCTGAAATTTATGCAGTGCTCCTCTTGAGGGTCCCATTCCTGAACCATACTTACCAGCCCATATCTTCAAACATTTTAGTGTTTTCAACATAAGATTTCATGGCAATATCTTGCAAAGATCTTGAATTATGAGAGAAAGATCAAATGCACACACAGTCTACCCACCAAATCTCTTCGTGTATTACTCATCATCAATATAATCATCAACATCACCATCACTATCATCACTATCGGTATTATTATCATCTTTATCATCATCATCATCATCATCATCATCATCATCATCATCATCATCATCATCATTGTCATCATCATATTTCACTTAACTTCCATTTTACATGCTAGCATGCAATTTAAGGACCAAAGTGACCTATCTGTTGCCAGTCACCAGTTTCCTTTTATACTACAGTCTTGACAATTTAAAGGGTGATAGGCATGCCAAACATGACTGGAAAAGACAGTTCTTGACATTTTTGCACAACTATAGCCACAGGCATTTACTATATCTGTTTAATATGAAAAACTAGTTTGTAGGCCATAATTGGAACAACAAGGGGCCATAACTTCCAGCCTATAGATGACAAGTCAGTGAATTCGAGCCTTTGCTGATTATATTCAGTTTGTTTTAATATCTTGCTACCACTTAGTCCACTGAGGCACCAGCTCCTAAAAGAGGATTTTTTACTGTATATAATTAATCAATTGTCTTTTTAGCTTTATATGTATATACTCTTTTTAATTTATGTTTGCAGTAATAGAAAAGGAAAATTAATATTCTTTTATGAATGGGAACTGAAAGTTGAATGGAAAGGTGAGCTGCAAGCTTTAAAAACATCATGTACAATAGCATGTTGCATGTGAACTGTAATTTATATAGTCACTTTAGAGAAAGGTATATATTGCTGAAGGGAGATTTACACTCAATGTACTGCGTTACTGACATATCCCTAATATGTACATACGATATATACATATTTGCCCTTCAATTTTTATGATACCCATATAGGTATCATATCACTTTGTACATGTATATAAACATTTATTCATACACAAATTTTATATGTATAGATACATTTTGAAAAAAACAATATTCTGCCGCACTAAATAAATGTAGCTAAAAATGATGGCTTAGTAAAACAAAGAGTAGAAAAGCATTCTTAACCACAACAACTGCAACAGAAATGTCTGTATATACTTTAATTTTTATGTGCTTTTAGGGTTCTCTGTAAGAAAGTTGCCCATTGATCTCTTTTATGATTTTGCTCTTAATCCAGTTGATACTAAAAATGTTGAGTGAAAATTTATGTATATCCCACTCCCAGTTCAATGGTTTTCTGGTGGTTTCCAGCATAGCAGAGTTAGTTGAAAAAGGTAAAGAAAATTGATTTTAAAATATCTTGCTGGGTAATCTCAGAACTAGGCTCTTTCTAATACGTTCAAATGTCTACCTTCAGCCAGGCGCATTGCCAAGGGGTTCATGCCCCTTCTAGCATAAGCCAGACCCCCTACAACTACCTGGCGACAGACCTGCCTTCAGCACGTAAGAAGACTATTCTTACATATTTATGTTTATAGTCACTCTTGAGAAAAACCCTTTCTTTTTTCTAAATATGTTGTCAGTAGTTAATAAATGCATTTTGGGAGGTTGCTGATCTTGAAGATGTAATTATTTTTTAGGAATTGAACATAAAAATGATCACGACCAAAAGCTGGTGACTGCTATTAGGAGGTGGTCACTGTTAGATCCTGATTATTTTCAAAATAACTAGAAAAGCATCAATGTATATAATACCAGTTTATTGAGTTCCTGTCATTGTGTCACGCATAATGATATAGAGTTTTTATAGTCTATGCATATTATTTTGTCTGATGTGTGCCAGGAAGAGTCACAGATGGTAGTGAAGAAATCACAGGATATTTCGAAGTTGATAATATGAGTGAGGAAAATGATCCAGATGAATTAGAAGTAAGCAACCCATTTTCATTTATAATTCAGTTGGGTAGCCTATTAATATAGATCTATTTAAAATCAAACACATCAATTCAAAATTGATAATTTTAATATTTATTCCTTTATCCAATTCATTCACACTTCTTTACCCTCCTCCGTCTCCTTCTTGACCATGCTCTCTGAATTAACAGCCTCTTTATCAATGTCTTTTTTGTCTTATGTTATTCATCATCTCTAATCTATGCTTCCACTTTGACCTTTGGTTCTCCTTCTTTGTCGTCACCTCTTTCTATTGCCATTTCCCCCCTTCTTCTCCTCCTTCTTTCACTAGTATTTTAACATCTATTAGCCGTCTTTTTCATCTTCTTCTCACACCACCGTCTTGTTTTCTTCTCCAAATTTCCATTCCCCTTGCTGTACTTTTGATTCGCCGTCTTTCTTTCTTCCTCCTGCTTCTCCTCCTCACATTGATTTGCCCTCATCATTTCTTTTCCAAGTCCGGGTTATCTTCTTCTGCTTACTTTACAATTTTTTCCTTTATCACTTCCCACCCCTTGCCCATACTCCTTGTCCTCTTTCTTTATTTATTGTTTTTACTTTTTGTCTATCTTTAGTAGACTCTTTTTAAATGGTAATAATGATGATATTGATATGATTATCACAATCTTCAGTATCATCGCATTCATTATGAAAGAAAGCATCGTCATCATCATGATCATCATTATCATTATCATCATTATCATCGTGATCATCATGGTCTTAGTCATCATCATTACCGTCATTAT
>JAAAKM020000498.1:7661361-7708658 GCA_010016025.2 Alatinidae sp. Z8VKAUB7J3
ATCTGATCGACTTGTTTTGTATTTACTCGTTTTGGTTAATAATTTATAGATTTGCGACACCAAATGACTATGCACAGTCTTAGGTTGACTTTGTATTTTCTATATATGTTCGATATATAAAGGTTCTGATGTGAGATAGTTTAGATGCAGCATTGCAGCTAGGAAGAACTATACTGATCTAAGGGGAAATGGTTAGTAAGTCTGTTTCTACGACAGGCAGCGGAAATGCCTTTATGACCAAGTTTATGCCATTAAGTCAGGAGATTAAATTTGACATTTAGGGAACTACTTTAGCGTAGCTGCGTCTCTTAGATCAAGAAAAGCACCAGATCTGTTGCAAACACTGCGCTGTCTGTTACATGTAGTGTACAGTATTTAAGGTAATCAATACTTTTCCTGTTAACCACTCACCACCGCCCTTCCCCCACCACCCCCACCACCGTAAGGGAATATTATTAGAATGTGAATGTTGACAATATAAATAATCAATTATCTAATTTATCATTTGATGATACATGATGAAATGATGTGGCGAGGTAATTTTTCAGGTCTCCACTTGCACATCTTCAATTTAAATGAGAAAGAAAGCAAGCAACTAAATTTTGAAAACTTCGTGTATATGTTATAAAACTTCTTAAAATTTGCTTGAAAACCCGATATGTGTCTACAGTTACTAAGATTCTGCGTACGTGTTATTCAAGAACACGTGTGGCAGAAATCGTGTCATTGAAGCACTTGTTATTTTGAGCGACGTAGTTCAATTCTCTCCTTTCAAAATCTGAATTCCTTACTCAACGCAATACCTTTCTCATATTTAGATTCGTGCAGTAATATTTTGCGCTCAGTTTTGAATTCGCACAACTATGAGCAAAATTCGTAGCGACGATGGTCTAATTACCGAGTTAAAGAGGCTTAAATCAAGACAGCTAGTAATAAAGTTTCTAAATTTGATTCGCTTTTGAGAAGCTGACTTAAAAGTGGTTTATTCACGTCGACAGATATACTTGTTGCCCCAAAATACAAGTGGTACAAGCATTGCTGATGAATGCATCGCTTTGCTTTTTATGTTTACAACAGTTATTCACATCTTTAATGGCTAGAGCCAGTAATTTAGTAATTTCTTATACAGTTTTTCACGTAGCCGTAATGACTTCCCGAAGTATCGATATTTGCACTTTGTAATACATTTGTCCGTAATCAAAGAATATTCAGCTCTAATGTCTGAAGACTATGTCCCTCGAAGATCTTGATTCGTTGTCGCCCTCTACAATGTACGTTACAAGAAAGCAAAAGATAATTGACGAAAGATAAAGATAAATGAAAGAAAAAAGACTAGTGCAGAAGATGGGAAATGGATATAGAGGTGTGGGCGACAAGCCAAGCCTGTCAGTCTAAGATTCACCTTTCCGATAGAGCTCATCTTTACTCGAGTACAGATGAACAGGTCCAATGATCATGATCGCGCAGTGATCCACTAGTTGTGAGACCTCCAGTAGCCTCCTCAGGTAGCTTCTTCTGACGACCAATGAAGAGAACATTTGATGAAGATTTTTATTGTGACGCCAACTTTGGTACGATTAGAACCGTCGAAATGTCCTCCTTTAGAATTTTAAGATACCCCTGTTTTCTTTTTTGGTAAAAATCTTTCGATATGAATGTACAGACCAGGATATTGTAGTATGGAAAGACGCAAAGAACAAGCCTCTAAATATCACAGGAATGCCCATTAAGAGCAAGTAGTGAAAGATTTAATACAATGTGCCATTACGGACCTCTACTGAAAATATCAACTTACAAATATCCAAAAACAAGGGCCACTAGCTAAGTCCACTATATAAGTCCAAAGGACTGATAGAGTGAACGGGTAGTAGTAACCAAATGAACAGTAAAAGTAAATATATACCAAAGTTAATAAATCGAAAGAACGCCTGCCGGACGTATTAAGAGTTTAGCCATATTTATGCATGGTGAAAGCTAAACACACATTCCTGCAAAGGGGGGTATTTTCCCAAATAGGGGTATCGGGATCTTCCGTTGTGCAGGAGGCGAGTTAACTCGATGGTAATAAAGGCCACTGAAAATGAATGCAAACACCGTAAATAAAATAGTGATAACTGTAGTAAACATTTGAATTAAATCATGGCATTTACATTATAGTACTTGCCTTTGAATTTTTTTCTTAATTATATATAACACATCAGTAAAGGAAAACTACAATATGTCTAAAAACGTTCACTTGACTCATGGGAAAATTGACGATAAGAGATCATGTGACCAAATTATTTTAAAAGCTAATCACTTAAAATAAAGCCAGATAGAGTGCAGACACATTTTTAATGTTATATTTCCTCTGAATTGTCATTTCCAACTTGAGTGTGGAAAAGCCCCTCACCCCCTACACCACGGATCTTTGACATTGAAGTTCTATGCCTACACAAATAGGGTTAAGAACACGAGGGAACACACGAAAATGAGGTTACAGCGTAGAGCACTTACTTAAGGGCAAATATCTTAACTTAACACTTGATAATTCGTGTTTACGTCGGTCTTACACCCGCGTTTTGCGAGCCCTAGGAAAATTGACTCAGTAATCTAAGCGCTCTTTAAAGAATAGGTAACTATTTTATTATATCAAATAAACGTAGGCCCCTATATAGTTAATAAAACTACTCCCGCAGGTGCGGTAGTTGCCTCTTATACTAGGCAAATCGTAAGAACTTGCTAAACTGATTATTCAATATTCAGTTAAAATGTGCATTGCGTGTCAAATTCTTTGCCAACAAACAATTCTTCGTCCGTTAAACCAGTAGCCTACATTTTCGACCTCGCAGTTCTTTTCCCATCACTTAAGGATGAAAAGATTTGTAGCTGTCCTCTTCATTGTCCTTCAAATATTGCTCTCAGGCAGACTGAACGATACGTTTTATTAAGACGAGTTGACCCGCGAGGGAAGTATCGCGACGGTAAATCTCTTTGGCATCCATCGCAGCATGTCAAGGTAGAGTGCACAGGCTCGTTGGGAGCAGGAAATATTCGAAGAGGCGGTTTGGCCTTGATCAATGGATTGGCATAACGGTCATCTTCCTTTTCGTCCCTGCTGAAAGCAACATAGCGATCACAAGCAACTTGTAACTTATTATCATGTTGTGGGCACTTGAGCTTGAACTTCTCGTACAATGGAAGCAAGGACAGGACATCTACACTAGCGTACCGAAGCAAATTGACACTGAGTGGCCTTTCTGCCCAGAAATCCGATCCTTGGTTGTTCATGTTGATGCAGCCTTTTACTTGCCGAAAGAAGGATGCATTTAGAAGACTTTGCATGAATTTGCTTAGCCCAGTTACATTAACAAACCTTGTACTCATTATCTGATTGACGTGCATGTTACTCATCTTCCTTTCATTTGCAGTAAGGTTTATACTGCCTTCTGCTTCCATCACAAGAACATGCATTAACTGAAGGTCAGTTACGTTTCCAAGTCGAATACCAAATTGATGAAACAATGCATCAGAATCTCTCCTGCAATCATACATAAGTTTCGGTTGATCTTCAAGAATCCTTTTCATTCTTGCAGTAAAATTGTTTTACCCAAAACATGGACGTCGAAGAGAAATGCACAATCTGGAGTTGACAGAGCCATTAGTGTTATTGGCCCTGTACGACTAAGTTTTACTCCTTCAAGATCAACAGCTATCAAATGGCATGCTTCCACTTTCTTGATAGCGTCGTCCAGCTGATGAACTTTATCAATCAACTGGTAATTGAGAGTTTCCGTGCTAAGAGGACGAAATGTAGCCATAACTAGTCAAGGCAATGTGTGGTCACTCTCAGAGTTCTTCAGCGTTTGTTCGATTCTTGAGTTAGCAGGTTTTTATGTGAATGAGTAATTACATGGTTCTCCCCACAAACAGTGTAGGGCATTTCTTAGAAATCGTTATCTCTAGGAATGTTCCAAAACAAAAGTATTGGAAATACTTAAGACTATAACATATATTGTTTTCAGCGTAACTGACGATGATTATATGACGATGTCAATAGCTATATTTCTATTTTTTATACATAAAAAACCATTGGGTTATGACATAACTAAAACTTAGATTAAAACACTATAAACATATGCATTGATACAAAGATGGCATGATTAACAGTATAACTTTGAAACAATATAGCAAGGAAACATAATTAAAACATAACTTGATTTAGTATCTTTGTTGCTAGTGACGGTGCCAGCTCTCAAAAAGTGGGGAGGCTGGGGGGGGGGGGAGAGCTTCTAATGTTTCATTAACAATCCTAGCCCAATGACTGTGATCACAAAAGTGATTACAAGAGTTGTTGAGAAGAGCTATATCAAAATAAGACGCATAATCGCAAGAAGAATCGAGATGTAACACTCGTCTGAACTCCGTTAAAGTCAATCAAAATTTAAAATCTATTGAGCACAAGAAGGACTGATATACAAGAGACACACGTGTTACAATAGGAAAGGCTAATTACGTACAGGAAATAACTTAACAAAAGAGACGAAAACGAGATTACTAAAACGAGGCGATAAACATGCAAGTTGCATATTAACCAACAAATACTTCAAAACAGTTATTCTCAACGGGGGTCTGGGCACTCCCTTCGGAGGTACTTGAGATTCTAAAGGAGCTAAAATTGAGACAAGTGGTATTAGGGGGGCAACAGTTAATAGCATGTTTCATTACTTTTTTTATATCAAAATGGAAAAATCAAAGAAAGGGGTACATAAATGTTGTCCCCGTTTACTCCCTTGTTGCATTTGCAACACTTTGTTCAAAATTTAGTAAGTTACGACTCTTTTATTAACTGTTTATTTCATAGTGTACTTGTTTGTTATTGATGATCTGAAACAATGCCGAATTCCGTCGGACCCATGGAGGTGAACTTGAAAAGTTTGGTAGCTCGAGAGGCGTCATTTATTGTCTGAAGTAGACAAGCCCTGTTTTTGAAGACTGAACCGTTAGCCAAATCTCAATCTTCTTATCAGAATTCGATACATAGGAAATTGAAACTTGAGACAAGATGGAGGACAAGTTCCCTCCCCCACATACCTCGGGGCGCCGTTACCGATGATGGTGATATGCTTGAGCTTTCTGTTATGATGACTTTCAACATAAATAATTTATAGTGCTAAAAGTACTTAGTTTTGGTAACGTTTGAGTTAAATATGACTGATTGACATAGATATGATATAGTCATGACTACACATAATTAACCAAACCTTGTTAAACATAAGAAAAGTAATATCTTCAGCATTGAAAGATTTGTCGTCTTATCTTAATCGAAATTATGTTGTGTGCAGTTTATAA
The DNA here is from genome assembly GCA_010016025.2 of Alatinidae sp. Z8VKAUB7J3. NCBI lineage: Eukaryota > Metazoa > Cnidaria > Cubozoa > Carybdeida > Alatinidae > Alatinidae sp. Z8VKAUB7J3. The sequence goes on from JAAAKM020000498.1 coordinate 7,666,693, forward strand.
TGTCGTTGCGGAGCTCAGTACACAGGCACATATTGCAAGTTTTGTAACAGACCATAAGGTTTGCGTGCCGGTATTCCTCTTACAGGCTAGTGATTGCCATCGAGAAGAGAGGGTTTAAAATGTTAGTTTGAAATGAACAGGCTGGTCTCCAATAGCGTTGAGCTAAATGTCGACGTCCACCGGTGGATGCCTGGGAACTATTGTGGTGACTAGAGAAATAAAAGTATGTTAACATCGGAGGTCACCTAGCTCAGTTGGTAGAGCGAACGCCGCCAAAGCGTGGGTCACAGGTTCGATCCACGGTGGTGACATATTTTCTATTTCTCTAGTGTTCTTTTCAGGCTAGTAATTATAAAGAGGCCACGGCTTGCAAGAGTAAGCATGGTAGGTGACTTAAAACCTGAGTCAGCAATTGCAAAACATTTGCTTCTTAATGGTGACTGCTGCAGCGATTTATCCCTTCGTTGTTTCTCGGTATTACAACAGGCCCGCTCTGAAAACAACCTGAAAGTTTCGGAAGCAGCACACATTAATTTTCCCTAATCATATCTTTGCCGCCGAAAACAGTCTATTTTTGACATGTGTCTACGCTAGCCTGCGTGCAGACTATCCCAGCTGAAGTGGGTACTGCGTCTGTAGTTACTGTCCGCGCTTAGGCTAGTTCTATGCTAGTGCCTTTCAGGTCCGTATCTATTTTATCCAATAACATTCGTAGTTTTTGTTTCCTTTGTAACTGTGGTGTTTCCTTAGGCTCTGACGATAGTCAAACGAAAAACTTTTTTAATCTTACATCATGAGTTGTTAATTGAAGTCCAAACGTTGCTCATCGTGTCATCAGCCTACTTTTAGAGATATAAAGTTCATATATTTTTGTGGGTATTTTGCCTGTTTCAAAACAAAGCTTCATGAGTTTACAACTTTTGCTTCCAAAAACTTTGAGATACACCGTGTATACTCTTTCACTTATTTCCATAGCTTCGCCATGTGATAGGTAGTCTATCACAGAGATTACAGAATAAATTCCTAGACCGCTATTGTCAATTGTCACTTGGCGCGAAATTGAAGACCAAAACTCATCTTCACATGACAATGCATTGTGGGCCAGAGTGGGCAGAAAGAATGAATTGTTATGATTAGACGCGGCAATGCTGTGTTAGCGTGGCTTCCTTTAATTCTAAGCATTCGATCGTAACACAGCTTTTGTCGCAAGGAATTAAACTTTTATACTACTTTAGTGACGTCAAAAGAAATCATATCCTCAGTTTCTCTATTTCAATGGTGTTGTAGCAGGGTGTAACACCGGTGTTGCAACGACGAAGGGCGGGGTTCGATTTCTTTTCGTAATGCGTTTCCGCCATTGATGTTCTCATTCTATGTCACCATTCACTCATGACAAATGATGACTTGAAATATGAAGGCTCCTATGAGCCCAGTGTCGTGATAGACCGAGAATAATGATTCAATACGAGACGGAACAAGTAGTCTTTCTAAACAATTTTCTTCCTGGCTCCTCTACATGATCTCCACTAACTAAAATCACATTTTCCACTGCTATTTACAAGATGACTAAGTATCACGTAATCGGTCAGAGGCGGCTGATACATACATAACAATCTCCCCCTACCTCCCAAAAAGCGGAGGAAGCTAGCAACATGCCTGAGTACAGTTTTACGAAATGATAGATTGTGTCTTTCTTGTGCTTGTGTAAAAAGCGACTGTTTAATACAATACTTGAGTTTGGGGTTTGGGTACGAGAGTTGCACGGATCGATCGCGAATGTCATGCAGAATTATGTCCTTTTTTGAGTGCATATTTATGTCTCAAATGATAGTGTCCCACTGACTACTTGTATAAGATGCGGCTTTTCAGTGGAATTGCTGAGTCGGGCTTTCGGTGCGAGTGTTTCACGGACTGATCCCAATAAGCGCCTTTGCCAATCAACTCATTTTTGAGTCCATGTGCATGACATGATTGATAGTGTCTCTTTAAGTATAAAAGAATTCTTTTGAATCTCATACTGATACTGAACAATCAAGCTCGGATTTTGGGTTCATCTCCTTTACTGTTGACCAAATTACGGTATATTGCAATTTCTCAGTGCAGCAGAGAGCGAAGAGACTTCGTATTATCTATGAAGCAAACACAATAGCAACTAAGCAGTTTGAGAGATCAATGTGATAACATTGCCAGAATGCTCAAACAGCATGCGCAGTGAATAACTTATTAACGCCAATAGGAATTTTACTTTATATATATAATATGCCCTTTGATATTTTTCCGGACATATGTATATATATATCTATAATAATGACTATGACATATCTATGACATATGTATATATAATAACAATACAGATAATCATTTGTCTTACAATATTGTCGCTCTCATTAAGGAACGCGACGTTCCGATTGCATACTGCTAAGCTTCGTCAGGCGATGTGTCAACTTTATGTGTGTTACAATTTATAGTCGACGCTAATTGTCCGTGATTGGTTCATCTTCTATCCTTGTATTTTTGCGGGAGGCTGTTTCCTTGGATGTCCGCCCCAACATTGGTTTTCTGTTGTGTTCCTTGTTGTGTTTCTTTATTGTTATTAGGGAGAAGTCTGAATTGGATAGCCTCCTTAACTCTGCGTGTGTACTAATTCTACTCCCGATCTATAAGCTTGATATCACTCCAACGCAGGCAGTGGCCAGTATCCTGCGCATCTTCCGAAATAGCAGACGTTTGCATGCGGCCCAGGCGTATATCTGCATCGTGTTCCTTGATCCTCTCTTTTAACTGTTTTGATTGTAGTTTCTAGTTTTTGTCGTGTCAAACGTAATACGCTGTGTGCCTTTGCGCCACACCTACAGTTGTCAATCATTTGTTCATTAAATCCCAGAGGGCACATGATGTGAGTTAGTTTTCAATAGGGTTTCAATGAGCTAAGAAGAAGAGCTGTTAAAGAGTTTCATGTTATCAAGCAAGGATTGTTAAACTTATTTTACTTATTGTTACTAATACATATTTCAGTTTTAACCATACTAAAATGTTCTGTTATTGACTCAGACTCTCTATACACTGGGACGCCCGGAACACAACGCCCTTCCAGTTTCTCCAATGTGCACGTCTCCGCATTAACAGGTGATCTTGTCTACTATCCCATCTTACCTGGATGGATCTGCCGAGTCCTTTGGTAGCAATAGTTGTGATCTCAGCGTCGTCTCCAATTTGAACACAGCATGAACTCCCTCCTTCTTTAAACAACGACGGATGCGTTCGGATACAGCCTTGATATATGACAAGACCACTGCAGATTTGAACTAGGGTGAAGATTCTGTAGGCGAGGAAGTCTTTTTTGTCTCTGTGTACGAATGAACAGGGGTCTAAAATCCCGTCAGGTGTTGATATGAGACGTTGGGCATGGTCATATAAGCACTTGACGACACCACGTTTCACAAATTGCTGTTGATGAGAGTCATACGCTAGGTACGAATCTGTGTGCATTTTCCTTCTGTACATGCTTGTTGTTAGGCGGTCGTGAGAATCGCCTTGGACAGGAAGTATGTTGAACGCTGTATAATGTCCAACAGGTAAGCAACTTCAGCCGGCGTTAGTGTAGTTTAGTCAGCAAGACTTGGGTCTCCATTTTCTGGAGCAAGGCCTCCACAGCACCACGCATACGTACGTTAGTATATAATGTATATAATGACTCGACGTTTAAGGACAGCACAATTTCACTGTCTTCAATTCTTGCTGTTTTGATGATGGACGCAAACTGTCACGAAATATTGACCGTAAACTCCGACCTTTCTGTCAATGACGCCAATATCTTTGCTAGGAAGGCAGGTAAGCGATAGGCTGCTGTGTTGGTACAGGATACAAGTGGTCTGAGTGGAAGGTTGTTCTTATGGATCCTAAGAAGAACATATATCCATGAGGTTTGTTTCCACCCCGATTTAAGTCAAGGAGCTTTTCTGACAGTTGCCTTGACAACCTCCCTGTCGGGTCTTTACCAAGGTGCTTGTCTTCAGTCAGGCTGGCATCTTGACGTGGTACTCACCTGCGTCTAGGACCACAGTGGCGCGACATTTATCACCTTGTAGAATTATGATGGTGTTATCCTCTTGTAGGTTCTGCAAGGCGATGCTCTGTTCCCGCAAGGCCATGTTCGACCGCGGTGGTTTTGCTTGCCTAAAAATTGTGTTCACTTACCTCACATTGTCGTTTTGCTCAGCATTCAGTTGTCTTACAGCTGATTTAATCTTGGCGACGATTTCAGCCGCTGATATGTGCCGTGGGGTTACAGCAAAATTTAAACTTTTCTTGGGTAGAGACATTTCAGGGTGTCTAAGAAGCCTAGACGACCCACTTGCCTTTACTTACACCAGCTTTATTCTGCGACAAATCGAATGCTGTCTTCCCGTCAATCAACTTGTCAAACTACATTTCTGACGTTTTTTGGTGATGTCGAATATCCTTTGAGAATTAAATCCAGTTTGACAAGTATTTCTTCTGCTTCCTCCAGTGTCAGGACCTCCCTTATAAGTTTCGTAGTAGAGTCTGACTACATTCTCTGGCAACCGTATTCTCTCCCTTAGAAACCTCAAAGATGCCAGCTCAGGAGCTTCGCGAGCCACTTCTAAAGGCACCGGAGTTTGTAACTGCAGATCTTTCAGGATAATACAATCCTTGATACACCTTGTTAGAAAGTCAACATAGTTGATAAAGCGTGCAATTTTGTTTTTGCAAGGTTCGTGTGGATGTATTAGCCTTAGGGCTCTACACCCATACTTAAGGTTAATACTATTGAAATGATTGCTATTTTTGGTGATATACAGTAGCGATACAATAATCATTTGTCTCACAATACTGTCGCTATTCAGGGATGCAACGTTTCAATTGCATACTGCTATGCTTCGTAAGGCGATGTGTCAACTTTGTGTGTGTTACAATTTATACTCGACGCTAATTGTCCGTGATTGGTTCATCTTCGATCCTCATATTTTGGTGGGAAGCATACTTTCATTACAAAGGGATGGTCGATGAACACGAAGAAGGTGCAGGTAAGGGTAGTCCAGTATCTGAATTTTTTAAGAGTGTTGACCAAGGTGTTTGATCATATCATGGTAGACTCTATCTGCTCCAGCGGCCTTCCCAGCATGCATTGCCTTTATTGCCAAGTTAATCTCCTTGACTGTTACTGGACCAGAGAGAGTGCTTTCCGGAAGTGTGACCTATATAACCTCCGATACCTCTTTCTTACCGACGTTTCAAGTCTTAATTTGGTGTATGCAAACTTTTTTTATTTTAGTTGCAATTTTTTCAGCTGAAAAGGCGTTTCCTCCAGCCCGACCAGAGCTTGGATGACAATCTAGTCGCCTCAGAAGTCTCCAGGCCTTTGTACATGATCCCTGGAATCGAGATTCTTCACAGTGTCAATCCAACTAAGGCATCTATTTGACTTTAGAGAGTTCAAGAGACGGACTTCAGTCTCCTTGTTGCCATCCTTCATGCAGAAGAGCCTCACTCTCAGAGGTCCAACATGGTATGTAGCACTTGTGGCACCCTAGGGCGCGTATTCCCTACGCTCAGAGTTGCCAGGTTGTCGTCGTGTAAGAGCTTGAGTATCTCTTTAAAATGAGAGATCAGACTAAGAGCAACGCAACCTTGTGTCTTGACCCACTACTCCCAGCCACACACCTCGACAATGGAAGTCAACGTTCAATGACAAGATCTCTGACTACTTTCCTTTAAAATTGTTCTTGTTATATTTTTCTTACATAACAGCTTAGCCTGTCATATTCAACAACTTAGGACCCACGTCATTTGTGATTTTGTCTAATTTTCTTGATTTTTAGTATTTGTAACACTGCGTAAATCGTACCAGGATTACCCATCAAAATATTGTCATATAATACTTCATTCCTTCTGACTCCTTTCATCTAGTCAAACTTTCGACTATTTAATAAATTTCCTGATCCATTATTCTTTCTAACTCAGTATCCCGCCACAAAACAAATACTTATCCACTATTAACAATTTCGTGTTTCCTTGTTATTTAAAACAGTATGTTGCTTGATGAAATAACCATGTTTAAACTTTAAAAGTTTCAGGGCTAACTGCAAGCAGAAAGATTGGAGACTGCTTGGAACATTTCTGTGTATTCGAATGGTTTTTGGATAACGCCAAGAGGTATTAGCAAAGAGGAATCATTTGTTACTGTGAACTTATCTATTTAAAACAAGCAACTATGTGCACGTTTAGACTGCTACTAAGTCATGAGTCTATACTCTAAAACACTACTACAATTCGTACGAAGGTATACATGCCATTCTCATTTACTTTATAACAAACACGACTGAATTCACCAAGATTCAAATATGTCTACTTTCGTACACTGGACACAATTTAGTCTAATCAATTAAGTGTAGTACTTATTATCGCCATGTCCTTATTGTATACACTATTTACATTTAATTTCAGATAATAAGGAGCATTTATTATTTCTTACATCAATGCTTTGCTGCAACAAGGACAACAATTACCTTGGTACTAAAGTCATTTTCCTTAACTTGCGTTATTTCTTCAATATACGACTCTTAAAATATCTATTCTACTTTCCTACAATTCGTATTCGATTTTTCTAGATGCACGTCAAGATGGATTAGGAAACACAATGCATACAAGGAGTGGAATTTTTCAAACTATCTGTAACTCGCTGGAAATGTATACAAAAATGTCACCCCATATACAATAAGCACCAGGTATATTATTGCAAAAATGACAAATAAGAATGGAAATAAACATTCAGGACTACAATTTTCCATTACTAACGACTTCTAGCGTTAGCATCTACTGGAATGTAAGTAAGAGATTTGCATGCCAACACTTAAGCGACAAAGCATTTTTGACGATGTCAATTCCGCAGAGAAACAGCCCTGATATCTGCAGCAATTTGCAAAGTAAATCTCACGCAAAAAAAATGCTCAAGTAAAACTTGTGCCGCTTTGTATTGCTTTTAGCAGTTCTTCCTCTTTCTAAGAAGCCATAGGTTATTGTCATCGTATATACTCATTTCATAACATGTCATAGTCCGTTAAGCAATTTACAAGAAGGAATTCAAAAATACAATTTCTCAATTCCATCTTCTATTGCTTTGTATTTGTTAAGCTGAATTCACATTAGACGCGTTTTTCGTGACGCGCCCCATATAAGGTGTGCGTCATCGGACTCCCCTGACGCCCAATGCTGCTGCCCATATCGATCTCCTCGATGCGTCAAAGTTGACAAAATCCAACTTTGCTGCTCCATGACGCGTCGGAGCAATAGAGAACGAGGATCAGTTTTCATTTTAAATGGCGCCTAGCAGCGGCGAGGGGAAAGGCTTATCGATTCAGTGAAGATTCAGCTATAGCTATTTTACACAAGGAGTGTCGAACAGAATCATAAAAATATTGAAAGAAATGATCGGGATAGTCGATGGCGTCTTTTAGAGAGTTCAGAATCATATCATTCTTTTACATATTAAGTTGTTGGCCGATATCAATTTGCTGCTGTAGTCTGAACCCGTCGATAAACAGAAATCATGTCAGTACAAGGCAACCGAAACATGCATACACGGTGACAACAGGTTTCAGTTTGTGATAACAAGAACAGTAAATTTGTTACCAAATTTCCGGTTTACGTTCATTGCATAGCAGTTTGGTTAATTCCCTTTGCAATTCAACGATAATTTTAGTCGATTAGTCAGCGATTAACTCAATCACCTTCACCTGAATTCCTTGATTCTTTAAATTCCTCAGTGTTTTTAACGCAATGACAGTGGTGCTGAAAGTCCCAGAATTTGGAAACTTGTATTTGTATCCCTAGAAGCTCACTGAACGTCCATGTAAAATCGAAGCTAACTAAACGTCCATGTAAAATCGAAGCTAACTTCAGGCAAACATAAGACGACCCCTCTTCTTTCAAAGTTATTCACGGTCGAAAGTTGATCTTTCTGGGGTATTACACAAATTCATCATGCATGACCATTTGACACATGGTGACGCGCTGCCTTGTGCACTGTACGATGACGCCTCTGGTGTAAATTCAGCTTTAGTCTATTGCTCTTAATTCAAGTATTTATATGAAGTCATTTTTACAATAAGGTTTGAGTGATTTGAGTGATTTCTTGGGCAAGCAATTTACAAGTAGGAATTCAAGAATGCGATTGCTCAATTCCATCTTCTATTGCCTTGCATTTATTAACCTATTGCTCATCTTGAAAGTTTCTACAAAGTCATTTCTACAATAAGGATAGAGTGATTTCAATTTACAAGTAGGAATTCAAGAATGCGATTGCTAAATTCCAACTTCTATTTTGAACTGGAGATGTATGAAAGGTATGATACAGTGTGTATTAGAACCGCTATACGTAAGCGGCCATTTAATGCAAGGGTTGATTGCATGCTTTGGTAGCCAGAGTGGCACGGAACTATTCCTAGTAGCGTTGTAGCATATTATTTTACTATTTTTTGACTAGAGATCTATGAAACGAATGATAGTGTGAGTCTCACAATACCTCTACTGAAATGGCCAGTTAATACATAGTTCACTGCATGCCTTTGGGGCAAGGGTGGCGCGAAACGATCTTCGGTAGCGTTGTAGTTACTTTTTTTCTGTTTTAGACTGTTTAGAAATGAGTGATAGTGGCTCTTTCAATACATTATTATTAAAAGAGAACATACGAGCAATGGTGGACTGAAGCCTTAAGTGACAGACTACCACGGAACCACCCCTAGTAGCTTTGTAGTTTGTCATATTTTGCTTTAGACTACAGGTGCGTAAAATAAGTTTAGGGTCAGTCGTTGGACTTGTCTTGGAAAAAATCTCATTATTGCAAGGGATGAGAGCATGCCTTAGGTACCAGAGTGCCACGCTGCGTTAACTATTAGCATCGTAGCTACTCATATCTCTTTTGTAGATATCTCTCAGTAACTCTGTAAAGAAATACTCGGTTAGTGAAATGGTTGAGTGATCTGTTTCTAGTAGGGTCATTACGAATCATATCTTTTTAAATTAAATATGTACGAAATAATCGATAGTGTCCCTCTCAGTATCTCCAAAAGCAGCCTTTTAGTGCAACGGTTGAGTGCGTGCCTTTGGTGCGAAGGGGCAACGGTTGGATCCCTACTAGGGTCAAAGCAATCATATTTTTCAAGAATTGAATGGAAGTGTCTCTCTCAGTACCTCTACAAGGAAACAGTATTTAGTGCAATAGTTCAGTGTGTGCTTAGGGTGCGAGAATGCCACGAATCGAACAGGGGAAGAGGCGCAGGGAGCAGGTTATCAGTGCAACAGAGATAAAGGAGACTGAATTTTTGCTATGAGGCAAGCACGCTTTGACAAGGCAACTGAAAAAAGTCACGAAGTACCTCGCCAGAATTCTCAAAGCACATGTGCATTTATCATTGCATCAAGCAAGATGCAATGGTACCGACTCTAAATTGGAAGGTTCAACTGAATCACCTAGGGATCTAATAGGCTAATCTGCAGACACTACTGTTTCGCCGTGCGTGACCTCATTGATACAGCACAGAGTAAGGAGATTAATTCTTAGCTATGACACTAGCATACTTGCAAAAGACGCATGTGATACCGTGCTATAATGCTCAAACTGCATGCGCAAGGCATACATTTCTTAAGGTATACTTTATATATATATATAATTCTCAAATAATAGAGAATTATTACAATAGCTTGCAATTGAATTGAGGTGAGGAGATCTAAACCCCCACAACCTCATTTTGGGTAAACCAATGCCTCAATTATTGGACGTTATAAACCATTTGTAATAAAATAACTCATTCCTTCCGACTTGTTTTCCCTAGTCTTACTTTATACTATTCTGTTGATTTCTTGATACATTATTTTTCCTAATTCATAAACCCGCCACAAAATAAATCCAACTTTGAACAAGTTTCCTACTTTCTTATGACGGCAAAGCACGGTGGTTTGATGCAATACCAAGACTAAATCTTTCATAATGTAGGGTTAACTGCACGCAAGAAGAATAGAGATAGCCTAAAACATTCCTATGCATTCACAATGAAATTGGACAATTTCAAGAGGTATTAGCAAAGAGGAACCATCCGTTACTGTTAACTTTTCTATTTAAAACAATCAACTATTTACACGTTTAGACAACCACTAAGTCAGGATTCTACACTTTTACAATAAGACTACTACAATTCGTAAGAACGTACACATGCCATTGCTATTTACTTAACAATAAACACTACTGAATTCACCAAGATCCAAATATGTCTACTTTCGTACATTTCTCGTAGCTTCGTCTACTCTATCAACGATAGTACATATTATTACCGTTTCCTTATGATAGGTATAAGATATTACATTTAATTCCAGATGCTAAATAGCATTGATCATTTCCATTTCTTACATCAATGCCAGGAATGCCATGCTGCAAAAGGACTATAATCATCATGGTATTAAATCCGTTTTGCTCAAATTTCGATATTTTTTCATCGAAAGACTCCCAAAATACCTATTTTACTATTCCTATAACCTGCTTACTCATATTTTCTGGATGTATACTAAAAGTGATTAAGAAACACAGAGCATGCCAGGAGTGGAAATTTTCAAACTCTTGGTAAGTCCCTGAAAAACGCGTACGAATATTGCACCTCACACGTAATTACCACCAGTCATATTATTGTAATAATGACTGCTAAGCATTGAAATAAACATTCAGGCCTACAATTCCCGACCACCAACGACATCTAGTGACACCATGTATTGAAACTTACAGTGGATCGATTGCAACTTGTGCTGCTTTGTATTGCTTTTAGCCATTATTCCTCTTCTAGGAAGCCATAGGTTATTGTCATTGTATATACACATTGCATAATATGTCATAGTCTGTTAAGCAATTTACAAAAAGGAATTCAAGAATGCGATTCCTCAATTCCATCCTTTATTGCTTTGTGTTTGTTAGTCTATTGCTCATCTTTTGAAGTATTTATATGAAGTCATTTTTACAATAAGGTTGGAGTGATTTGAGTTATTTCTTGGTAAGCAATTTACAAGTAGGAATTCAAGAATGCGATTGCTTAATTCCAACTTCTATTACTTTACCACATATTAATATATTTCACTCTTCATTTAATAAGACAGAAAACAACGTCATGCTACATAGGCAAATTTACTTGTTGTTTCTGTACTTCAATATTTATCTTGTGACTTCATTGAGCAATCTGCCAGAAGGAATAAAACACATCATTGCTTCATTCTCTCTAAAGCTTCTGTTTGTATTTGTTGGTATTCTTTGTGTATTGTATAAGATAGGTCGTTGATGCCACTTTAAAGACGGAATTTAAACATTTCATTGCTTAAAACCATCTAGTATCTGTGCATCGCATACTAACCTATGGCTTGTTATTAGAGGATAACACATGAAAATACTGTTGTTTTTGTCAAGTTGTATTTTGTGCGTGGTCTATACTTGTTGTTATTGACATGGTGTCCCGATTACGTAAGTGGCAAGAGAGATGTAGATTACCAATTTGCTTATTTCCTTGCTACATTTCCTAAGATGTGTTTTTTTTATTAATCTTTTGATCTTTTTTGGGGGGATGGGGGGGGGGAAGAGGGAATGGCAAGTATCATCGGTTTAGGTAAGCACGCTCTGTGTGATTCCTATATGTTCTAAAGATATATCAACTACATTTGGTATTATGAGATTGAAACTGAGTACCAAAATATATGTAACGTCCAGCTGTCATCGTTAAATCCCATAAAAGTAATAACCTTATAATTCCCTACTGTTCTCACCTATAAGTGTCGCTGCTTGGAGCAAAGCATTCATGAAATATGTCAAATGTATGTCCCCACAATTGAACAAACATGCACATCATGCAGTATGCCCTGATTGAACAAGGATATAGATTATTCTGGTAAATCGTAGGAACCCCACATCCATACATGTTAATCATCACCTACAGCATCCTGAATATGTTCATCAATCTACATCGTTTACTACATACACATACAACTCGACAACGCTACAAGAAACCACTTTTACACTTGTAATCGAGCTCTTTTACATGGCAACAAGTGACCATCAGACACTTCAAGCTCATTTACATCTGCATTTACTTTTCTCTTCCGCTCTAACCGAGAGAGTATTGCAATGAAAAATGGATTGAGTGCCATTATTTTCTTTGGAGGCTGAAGGGATGACCATTGTTGATCGTCTCCTCTCTTTCTCTTGTTGCTTGAGTCAACACTCTTGCTTGCAGCAAGATCGCTTTCTGGTGACGGTAATTCAGATTCCTTGATATTCTGAGTGCAAGTATGAGGTAGGATGATGAAGTGATCATTTTTTACAATATTGATTAAATACTCAATATTACCTTCGGCCTTAACTTGCTCAACAACGTTGTTGGTAAGAAATGGATTTCTCTTCTGAACATCGGAGACATAATTGTATAAGTCAGCCTGGGAGATGTATGCTGCACATTGACAGTGAGACTGTTTATTGTTAAAATAGTCTCGATTTTCTGCTTGTGCACGAAAACTGTCTTCAATGTTCTGACTAGCAGACAGAGAATTTTGTTCAACAAAAAGGAAACTTTTCGATCCATTCTGAAAGCAATCGACTGCGCCTTTGCAAAGGTATTGTTCTGTTGAGGATGGCTTAAAGAGAAAAGGATTTTCCTCATCAAAATAATGGCATTGAATGTTTGCTTTCCCTCTTAGTTTTGTTGCCTTGCTAATGAAAGGGTTTTCTTTAGCATCAATCGCAATCTTTTTCTCTCTGTAGATGATCTTGCTAGGAGAATTAGTAAGAGGTACATTGTTACTATCATTTTGTGCATCGTCAACCGGTGTTTCCTCGATAACAGAAGAGAACTTTGACTGTTTTCTTTCTACGACCACTTTTGGTTCTGGTGTTTGAGGATGATGTACAAACAAGTGCTTGTACGAATCAGTATCTCTTAAATGATCAGTCTGTAGTGAAATGGCCTTACCTTGACTTGACAGATCTTTAGGATGTACATTTGCATATTTTGAGTCTTTTCCTCTTTCTTGACACAGATTTCTCTCACCATACGTTGTTGATAGATAACGTTTTCGTTGAATGCGCACTCTCGGTGAAACAATGCCTTTGTTGCTGTTCGGTACCTCATTTTTTGAAACAGAAGTGCTAATCTTTGATGGTTGTCTCCTTGTAGCATTTGTTTCTTCCATTCGATCGCATTTGAGGTTGGGTTTCATTTTTAGATACTTCATTAGTGAGTTCGTACCAACGGGTCCTTTCTTCTCATTTCTTACCCGAAAGCCATTGACGATGGATTTTGCAGCTTGAGTAGTTGATTTTTCCTTACCTCCGATGGTTTTCGCAATATAAAGTTCGTTTTTCTGTTCTTCTTCTACTTCTGCACGAAGCGCTTTAAGCATCTTCTCCACATCTTTACTTATTGCATCCTCTCTAGGTTTTCTTCCTCTTCTCTTCTCTCCCAAAGCCATCTTGATGATGTATTTATCATTAATCGCTTTATCAAATACTTTCCAAATCTCTTAAGCAAGCGCTATGAGATGAGTTGCTTTAACTTCAAAAGCCAAAACAACAAGTTTTCATATGTACATTAACTCTTTTAAGTATCTTTTTTGATTGTGACGTCAGATTAATTGTAGTTACGTCAAGACGCCGAAACGCCATGATAACTAGGTACCAATCTATTTGGCGTACTTGTACCCAGTATGGTAGATAGAAGATGTACTGGTAAATTTGATCTTTACACAACTCATACTTAATGTAATTGGAAACGTTTCCCTATATATTTATCAAAATTAAATATATTGATAATCTTACAAGATAAGTTGAAAATGATCAGCTGATAAAACGTAAGTTTCATGGCAATTCACTATTCTAGTTTTAAACCTGATAATAAAGAAACTTTGCAGCATTTCTCACTTTCTTATGCTTTTGCGTCACTACAACATTGCAGTGATTTACTGGCCAAAGAATACCTGTGTTAATTGATGGTTAGGATAAAGATGATCATGTGTCGTATTCCATGACATCTTTTGATGGTACCACGTTTATTTTTCATACTCAGAGAGCGGCCAATAAGCACTTTTGGCTGAAAACGTTTGAACACATGAAATTATTGGTCTTCGAAATGACCTGTTTGATTATCATGTCTTCATTACCATCGCAATACAGTCGAATCTGCCTATAGCGGACACCTGCGGTTCCTGAAAAAAGGGTCCACTATTACCAGGTCTCCGCTATAAAGAGGTTTTCAACTGTATCTACCTAATTTAGTTAATCCTAATTAATAAGTCTTATTAATTAGTCTGCCTAATTTCGCCAAGGAAGGAGGAACTAAAAGATACATTAATTCATAACAATGTTTTAAATCTCATATATAAACGTAAATAATAAAACATTAACAAGAATTTTAAAAGGTAGTATTAGTATTTCAAAGAAGATCGTCGGACACGTGCCGTTTAATTGGAGTAAATTTGCCTCCATGTTTCTCAAGGTTCCCAACAGTTGTATCCATGCGACATTTACAGGGAAAAGAGTGAATAGAGGTGCAGGACGTGGATACAAATAACCAATGGATTATACTTTTATGGTGATGCTCGTGTAGTACTTTAGTTGGAAAAAGCAATTAAGAAGATTACTAAGAACAGAGATGCAAAAATAGCAGTGTGTGGAATAGTTGCATTGTTCAGAAATACTGTATCATGAATTTAATCGGTTTATATTCTTCTGACAACTCAGGAACCACGAAGCCACAGGGTTAGGGGAACTTAAACAGGAGTAAAATACGGACATCCGCTGTACACAGGTTAATTTTAAGGTAAATGTTCACCGGGTTCCGAGAAAATGTGTCCGCTATAATAAGTGTCCGCTATAAAACTGTCCGCTATATAAAGGTATTCAATGAGAGTTTGACGATGATTCGGTCCGTTCCTAGAAAATGCGTCTGCTATTACCAGGTGTCCGCTATATAGCATGTCCGCTATGTAGTATGTCCGCTGTAGACAGGTTCGACTGTACTTGAATCCAGTGGATTTTCTGGATTTTTTTAATAACACGAGAGTTCTACCCCATTTCTTGTATACAACAGAAGTTGGAACAAATACTTCACAAGAAGGAACTACATGGGAGCCTGGAAAAGCATGTGATCTCATCCGGAGCAAGAATCAATGGAATCAAAGAGCTAGCAGAGAAAGGACTTACTTTACTTTGTGTATGAGGGACTAAAGAAAGTAAGGAACATGCAAAATATATGAAGGATACAGATTGCTGAAGCCGTTTGACATCCAGCTGTCTCCATGGTAACGGCATAAGTAACGATGTTAGAGAGTATCTGTTGTAGTTTAAGGTGAATCTCCGAAATGGACCGACAATCCCTCTGTTGACTTTAATTATCCTCTGGCCTAAATACGCGTCTGTGAGAAAGCAACTCTTAAAATTGTATAGGTCATGCGCAAAAGTGATAGCTCGGAAGTTGTTGCCTTGAAATGAAGTTATATAATTATATAGACCAAAATTTAGAGCGAAAGAAAGCAATTGTTGACTTTGGGACTTGTGTATGTAGTATGAAGGAGTAAGCACCTATCAATGATAAAGTAAGACAAATATTACATTTAAGAGCCAAAGCGTACGTAACGATTTTAGTAGAGAATTTGGTAGACATTTTCTTGGAGCAGAAATTATTAAAATTAACCGGATACAGGTCTTTTCAAAAGTATTGCGTAATCACAACTACCAAGTGGATAAATGGTGTGTTGTTTACAAACCTCATCATTAAAAGACGCACAAGTAAAACAATCAGTAAAGATACGATTAACCGGTGTGAAAATTGAACTTTTCTGATGCTGAACTGAAAGAAAACCTATCGCAACTGGTAAATTAATCTGTAAACAACGATTAGCGAAATGATTGTATCAAGGTAAGGTGACTTCTGATCAAATTCAAGTTTAGCAATACTCTGAATGTTTTGATACTGTAAACTAAGGTAATCTGAAAAGGGTTATATGTGAGAGTGAGAGAATAATAACGTTAACTATTCGTTAACGCAACTTCTGCGCATGACTTGGGCAATTCTCCATCTACTTGCATTCGAGATGGGCTACATATATATCGTTAAATATTGGACTTAATTTTATTTGCTTGATTTTATCGAATGATTGAGCATTAACACACAATATAGGAACGTGATTTAATAGTTTGAAGAGGTTCTATGTTTACAGGAGAGGTTCAACACAATTTACGTTACAGTCCTTGCCATTTCTCCACAAATTTTCTTAAGGACATCAAATCTGTGCGGTTAATGATCTCGTTATTGGTACAATAGCTCTAGCAATCTTGTATGATTTCATCATATAAATCAAAGTGAGGTTAAGCAAGGTTTCACTTTAGTTGGATCAGATCGGCTATTTTTAGTAGACGATCGTTTTGTTTGTGCACAATGAGTGATAAACTACATGAGATTTGGAGAAGGTCAGTAAATCTTGGATTGCGACGTTTTAATAGCACTGTAAGTTAAGAATGTAAGTTGCAATTGATAAACACATGTGCCTTGCAAGCTCGTTAAATGGGTCGTGTGAAATTGTCCCGATCCACTTACTGATAAGAATTATGTGCAATATTTAAAAGTTTCAAAGAGAAAAAGAAGAGAAAGTGCAATAAAGAAAACAAGCAGATGTCTAGCTGGTGACAAGGGACATTTTGGCACTGACATGGCCTCTTCTTTTGGAAAATTCTGTCTCTGCCACTGGGAATAGTTGCTTGTCCATACCTGTAACTCCAAATCATGAATTATGATGAAGAGTTTCATGTACAGGCTTCCTTTAGTTCTTGTCATGGAATTAGATATGTGTCCATCTAATAGATCAAAGCAGTCACTTGACGCTTCAACACAGGGTTGGCTATTGGACTTTCATAAAAAGTATCAGGGTAGGTAGAGCATTTACTTGTTGTTTCCAAAGTTTGGTAAAGGAATACGACGAACAACGCAATAACAGTTTACAGAAATTACGCCTTTATAAATTAGTTTGAAATATTATTGCATGAAAATATGGTAGAGAAGGTGAAATGCATATAATTTTTTCTGTAACATATCTTCGCCAGGGTGGGCGGAATACTGGAACAAGAGCTGACAGGGCAGGAGGTGTCCTACCTCACCTACCCTCAGTGACGTGCCTGGATCAAAGCTATGAAAAAGTTGAGTAGGTGAGAGGAAGCAGTTATTATATAAGCTATACCGTAAATTACCGATTAAGCGCCCGGGACTCAAATAAGCACCCATGCTCAAATAAGCGCCCAGTTTGGGAAAAATATTTCTCACAAGCGCCCAGGTCTAGACAGCAAAGACGTGGATGCAGCAGCTCCCTAGTTTACGCTTTTCGATGATGATAAGGAGGACGATGAAGTTGTATTGATTGATTGATTGATTGATTGATTGATTGAACGTTATGTTTCAATCTATTCTATAGAAAGGTCATGTATGTTTAGTTATCTGTTTTTCCTTTCCATTAATAAGTGCCCAGGTCCGAATAAGTGCCCACCCAAAAACTTTTGTTTTCAAATAAGCGCCCAGTGGGATGGAGTGATCGTAGATAATTTTTTATTCTTCGTGTAGGCTACTGTATATATTGTGATGGCAAAGACCAAATTCAAGGAGCAAGAGGCAATCGCCCCTATCCTGACCTCTATGTAGTGGGACAACTGCTCCAGTGCTTACAATACTCAAAATCCTCTGCTGGAAAGTCACAAGGACTGGACCTGCACGAACGCGCGTCTAATCGCGCTGTACGCATCTTAAAAAAATGTTCTGCACAAACTTTAGTTTGAAAAAGAGGCTGCCTTTTTGTGTACGTATGTCAAGGAGAGTCAAGAAGAATTCTCTTTGAAAAATGGTCGACTTTCTGATTTGACCTGAAACCCTGCTGGAAAGGGTAACGATGGCTCATTCGTCATTACAACGTACCTTAGGAAATCGGAATGAAATATTAATGTATGTTGGATAAGTTGTCATCTCCAAAGATGAAGCTCGTTCACAGGAACTTCGATAAAGATGGATCGGGGTGAGTTTTGCAAGAACTGTTCCACCCTCATCAAAGACTCCATAGGGATTGTAAACCACTAGACCGAACACAAGAAGGGCTTCCACCCTCATTAAAGACTCCATAGGGATTGTAAACCACTAGACCGAACACTTTACAGATCTATTTGATAATACGTCGAGAGTCGACAACTCTGTTATTAATGCACTACCACAAAAAGATGTCATTGCCGAGCTGATGATAGACCCCACCGAGGATGAGATAACATTTACTATTCAAGAAATGAATACCAGGAAAGCTCCAGGCTTAGATAGAATACCTTTGGAACTGCTACGTTTTGGCGTTAGCAACGACTCCTCAGCAATTGATCCGCTCATTCTAGCTAAATGGCATGACAGTCTTGTCTCTCAGGACTGGGTAGATGCATTCTTTCTTTCACTGTTTAAGGGGATGGGCTCCACTTCTGAATGCGATAAGCATCGTGGCATACGCTTGCTAGAATCGGTAGGGAAAGTACTCTCCAAGATCCTGCAGAAGCGGCTGTTAAAGTGGATTTGTGGGGGCATCATTTAGGAAACCCAATGTGGATTTAGTTATGGGCGAGGTACTGCAGATATGATCTTTAGTATTTAGTCATGTATTTATTTATTTATTTATTTATTTATGTATGGATATATAGATGGATGGATGGATGAAAGGATGCATGGATGGATGGACGGACGGATGAATGGATGTATAGGTTGATAAATGGATCGATGAACGGATACGTTTGCAGATTGGTCGATTTATCATTTTCATTTTTCCAAGTACCCAACAGCACTGAAATATGCAAAACAGCTATTTCTTTTATTCACCATTTTGGCATTCGTATCAATTAGCTTTTACCATCTATATATACGTATGATTTTCCACATATATGTGTGTACCATGAACAACAACTGCTGAAACTTCGAACTCCTTCATTTCTGTCGGATCAGTATTAATGGGGTCATTTTGGAGAAATTTCTGACAACTTCTCCCATGTCTTTTACTACCTTTGCATATTTATTAAACCATACAAACTTGGACTTCCTTTTTTGAGTTGGTGGGATGTACACAAAACACCAACAAATCTTTAGGGAGTGACTCCTCGCTCTACAAAGACATGAAGTGTAACATACCCTGTGTAAGAGGTTGAACATGTCAATTCAAATGAAAAAAAGCACATTGCACGTTTGACACATTTTCATAACTTTTCCAGTTAATTTTCAGTCAGTCAGTGTGCTATTATTTGGTTTACAATGAATGAATCTGCAGTAACTAATTTATCATGATCGATAAAACATCACTGTTAAGGCTCTTTTATTCCTGCTGACTAGTAGCTCCACTAAATCCTTTGTGATTCATCTGTGATGAATAATCAAAGCATCCCGATGCTATTGATGCAACTGTTCTAGATATATGCTCTTACACTGCTATGAATATTAATATGGGATACAGATTCCATAAATGTATAAACTCCACTTGAAAAGGGAAGTTAAACACAATTTCATACATACTGATCCTTTATATTACACATCAGACTGATTGACCAATAACAAAATGTTGACCAGAACCCTACCTCGTCAGGCCGAATTCGGATTCATATCTTGTAAACTTTGTTAGAAAAATTGAATACTTAAGTGTAGATAAGATATCTTGATTCTTATCAAATTAAGATGTAATGCTCTTAAAGTTTTTTAAAAATGTGAATTTTACGATAAAAGGGTGCGTGATATTAAAGATAGAAATATTTAATTTTTTGCAGACATTTACATTTTCAATATTGTCTTTCACAGTGGCTCTCATAACAAGTATACAACATATATAAAAGGAGGAATCCATGTTCTCTGTATACTCCAACCATTACACCCTATTTCCAACCACTATGTTTACTAATTCTTTACAGAATCATTTAAGTAGGGCGGTCGAACTAGGGTACACATACGTTATGTCTTAAAATCAAAACTGAGATATAAAACATATTTGAAGATAAATTTACTTTTCAGTGTTTAATGAAGTTATTGGAAACAATAAAAGGACGTGTTTCCATAGTGGTCACATAACAGAGTTCTTAACCAAAGCTTTCACAAAAGGCCGTTAATAGAACTCACAGCAGCGGAGCGGGAATGGTTAAAAATCGGTACCCTGCTCTAACCCAAGTATTAATGCAAAAATCAGTAATTTGTATATTTTAATATGACTCGTATCGTTCCCCTGCGGAGGGGGTATTTGATTTCATAACAAACGTAAACCAAAAAAAAAACTCTCACCTTGTTGCTAGTTTGGAGTTTAAATTTTGTCGGAAGCTTCTCAAAACCGGCAAATGGTAAGCTGGAACGTTTGGATGGTAAACTGACCGACGAGCTACCAGAACAGCATGATTCTAGTGGCTGATGCATATGCTCGGATATGGAACATCTTCCTGAATCTGACACTGATGGTAAGGTATCTGGACGAGTAATGGTACTCTTTCTCGGTGGAAGTCTCGGTCGTTCCAAGTAACCCGACTCTGATCCAGATCTGTGGAAGCTGCTCCCATGACCAATATCTTGCATTTCAAAATTCATCTTTAACTCCTTAATTTCTGTGTAAATACCTGTAGAAGGATCCTCGGGATTAATCCATCCTCCTCCTAAAAATTTGCTACGAGACAATCAAATGTTGTACATTAGAACTAAATGTTTTGTGGCATATCAATTTACAACATCGAACAGCAACGTCCAAGCTTACTGAAGATTGGTGATACCGTATTACCCTGCATAAAGTTGCATGCAACTATATCTGGATTTCTTTTCAGGAATTTAATTTTTTTTTCACCCTGGTTATAGTTAAATGTAACTATAAAAGTTTAAAAGACTTTACAAAGAATTCTCACAAAGTTGAATGGAGGTTATCGGCCTAGAAGACTTCTTTTTCGGTGTTTCCAGTTGGGACACAATATGATATTCGTTCATCAACTTGCCATAAAATTTCAATAGCATTGATAATTTAGCTATTATGCAGTTTCTAAAGAAAGGCGAGTACACAACTATAAAGAAAGTTGCAAATACAAATTTACTAATATCAAGAAATACAAGGTAACAAATTTATCGGAGGTCCGCAACTCAAAGTCATAAAAACAGCGAACTAATTTAATTCCGGCAGCTTGAAAATGGAAGAATTTTCTCTCGAAAGATAGCTCGCAAATGACAGAGACTCAATACATAATGAACTCTACCATCTATGGCAATAATTGAGTCTAAAGGTGTTAGATTATTTAATAAGATCTATGTATCATTTGAAAACCTCTCATTTTTATAATACAATAACTATGCTTCACATGATTGGCTGGGCTTCGTCAGGCCAAAAAATTGCTAACAGCAACTGGATCTATGAATAAGGTCATACTATAGCAATTATGTAACAAAAAAGTGCAAGAAATAGATCTGGCCTTTTATAAGTTTGTAACTGAGTCAATATGCACTGTGTAGGAGAGAGAGAGGAACTGCAAATTACCACTGATCCGTGCCGTGTTAGATTTTAGATCCATTACAGAAAGGCAAATGATTTCGGAAAGCAGGGAGACAATGACTAGGAAATAGTTGACCATTCTGAAGTGGTATAATGTATGCGAGCTCGGAAGTGAATGATTTGTTTAGTACACTGAAGATAATTTATTTACTTATACCATAGTGCACAACTTGTCAAATCATTTTTGTTTAATTCGCTAAAATGTCTCATCCGAGACCTACTTCTTTGTGTCACCCTCTGCTATGGCAGTATAAATTCCAACATCGTTGGCAAAACTACTTTTTGAGTCAGCTCTCATCCAAACCTTGATACCGAATTCCAATGTACGGTTTAATTTCCTTGCTAGTCGTCGCCTTGAAATTTGTTTGATATTTAACAATCGTGTACTCACACGTTTTTCACCGCCGTTGTTTGGTTACAGTATAGGGTCAATTCCACTTCTTTCCTATCTATATCTAGCGCCTTCAACATCTTTATGAGGGTAATATGTCTCACACAATCAAAAGCTTTGGCAAAATCAATGAAGCATACATATACGTCTTATTGTATCTAAATGGCTCTTCTGATGTCATATGCATCACAAAGATGGCATTTCTTGTTCCCTTACATGGCGTGCAACTTAACTTTCATTTGAGATCACTCCTTTGGTCCTATCTCTCACACCCGCCAGTAACATTTGCATAATCAACTAGGTTATATGGCTCATTAAACTGATTTTTTGATGCAATTCGTACTTTAATGCCCCTGCGTTTTTTGGTAGTGTTACGAAAAATGATTTCCAAATGTTCTCTGGAAACTTTCCTTGTTCCTATGCTACGTGTGCAAATGTTTCTATTTACTCAATGCCAAGATCTCCACGGGCTCCGACAGTTTCTATTGCTAAATCATCAGGTCCTACTGCTGTTCCTTTGCGCAATTTTTCTAGTCGCCCATTCAACTTCGCCTTTCAAGATAGGTAGTCCTTGATTCTTCTTATGTATCACTGGCTTTTCATCTCGATCGTCATCAAACAATTCACAAACACACTCTTCCCATCTTTCCAACATGTCTTTTTTCTCCATTATAATTGCACCACCTTTTGCTTCTATACAACTAGGGGAGCTAGATACTTTTCTTCTTCCAGTCACTTGCCTTACTTTCTAATGCATCTTCATTGAACATTTCATCCCCCAGTCCTCAATCTCTTCACTGAGCTCATTTAAATATTTCTCTTTTGCATCCTAACATTCTCCGCGGATTTTGCGGTTCAATTCATTGTATCTGTCTTCCCTGCCTTTAGTTTTCGAAATATATCCATTAATTCAAGTATATCCTCTGGCATCCACTTTGTTTGGCATGTTTTTCAAGCTGTGTAATTACGGTCATTGTCGCTTTTTTAAAGGAATTTCTGAAAACATTAAAACTAACTCCTTCATTTTCTGAGGATTTTGATCCCAGGGCATATTTTCAGCAGACACATTGCAATTATATATATATTGTGATTTGAATTATAAAACGGACGATACACAATACCTGTCGAGGTTGTCGAAGTTGGATTGTCGACTTCTGGCACGAATAATTAAACGGCCAAGGAAAGCTGCCAACATACACCCGGCTATGCTTGCCAGAACACTAACGATGATCCATGTCTTGAAAGGTACTTCTTTGCCACCGTTTCGGCTTCTTAGGCTTGGTATATCAGTCGTAGGTGGGAATTCTGAGGTAAATTGAGACATTTTAAAATTACGTTTGTAAAGAGTTAAAATAACAATG
This sequence comes from Alatinidae sp. Z8VKAUB7J3, assembly GCA_010016025.2. Lineage (NCBI taxonomy): Eukaryota > Metazoa > Cnidaria > Cubozoa > Carybdeida > Alatinidae > Alatinidae sp. Z8VKAUB7J3. The sequence continues at coordinate 7,690,051 of JAAAKM020000498.1, forward strand.
AAAACATAATACATGATAAAATTGTCTATTGAAATGAAATGCTGAACTGCAACGCGTTTGCCATCCTTGAACATTAACATTATATTACGTATTGAAAATCAAAAATATCTATTCAGTTTAGCTTTCTCATTAGCTCGTTTATCTAGGGGTTTTAAGCGACGGCCAATGTCTACATTACGCCTCTATAATCCAACTCTATTGTATCACGAGTCTAGGCGCTTTTCGATCTGCCTGTATTCTCACCCTAAAATGGTATAAGCCGAGGCATTCGCGAATCTTCCTCTTTTTTGACCATGGAAACTCACCCACTGTCACTTAAACGTGGGGGTTATTTCTTTTCCGAAGACCTGAAAAATTGTGATCCTAGAGGTCTATCTCTTACTTCCACAGTTTCATGCGAGAAAAAGAGGTAGTATCAGTATAACGTTTGGGAATTTTTTGATTAAATCACTAACTATGACTTACCTAATGTACTACAGTTGCAGGACCAAAGCAGTATGTCGTCTCCTGCCAAATTTATGTTGTTACTGTAACACGTATACGAACCATTTACACATTTGTAATCTTCTACGACGGAGAAAGAGAACATGGAACAGTGAAGAGAAATTCATTTCCATGTGCTTAAAAATATCTCGGCAAATTGCAAAAGATAAATTCATAAAGAGAGATTGTACAACAATGGCAATATGTGCAAAGTCTGGTTTGAAGGTGCTTAAAGCCTTTTGTTACTAAGAAAACGGTTTCTAATTAAACAATTCTTAGATCTGAGGCATTGTTTTAACTCCTTTTTACGATAAAAATTTGAATTTCTGATTTAACATTAATGGGATGGGTTAGATGAGCTAAAGGAAGAAAGAAAATGGCAAACTTTTTATTATCCGCAGCATCTTTACGAATTTAGCACACAAATTCCAGTTAAAGGTCAGATCCAGGATGTTAACAGGTCAAATTTCGTATGCTGATTAAAGTGCAAAAAGTGTAGTTTTTTAAATTAGGGATAGACACGCTGTCATCTGCATACTTGTATCTCTGATTATCTTGAAAACCTGGCCTTACTAGGGAAACATTCGAAGTGAAACCACGGGACACAACTTTTCCTGGTACTATTTATCTTATCGCCCTATCAACGCGGAAATATATACCAACGAAAGTCTGCTTTTTTCCTAACTCAGTCTAAATCTTAATTATTGGTCAGCTCTATGTTCTTTATAGCTTTAAATAGTTTTAATGGCCATTGAACTCCATGCCTCTCATTCTACTCGCAATCCTCAAATCAATTGTCGTCTCTTTTTTCGTTTATGATTGTTATTAAACCAGGGTCTCTATAAAGCATTGTCAGAAAATGCTGCCTTAAATCTATTGTTCTATGAATTTGATGTCTCGGCATAAATTTTTTCTAGTGACGTCACATGCTGAGGAGTAGCTTGGTAAACATTTCCGAAGGTAAAAGCAGTAAATTGGAGAGCGGATAGTGTTAAGGAACTAAATTCTTAAAGCTGAATACAAAATGTTTGTTTCTGTTTACCAGACAGTCCTAAACAAGTATATAAAACAGTGTAGGTGGACATTCACTTACCATCTCTTTTTTAAGGGGTTCACTGGGAGTAACATTCCTGTAACCAGGGAAACTCAACCTGATATAAAAGGCCTTATTAAATTTGCCTAACCGTTCACGTTCATACTTTCATATGTTAACGTCTTACAATAGTACAATATATATGTTACAAAATCTTTTTGTTGTAAGAAACCGCTCTAATTCTTAAAGATGCTGAAAAATACTATCAATGATATGATATAAGTTAGTTAGATCGCGATTTTAAGAACAATATACCGGAGCATCTACATATTTTAGGAATATATGTTTGTGTGTGTTTTTTACTTTACATTAATCATAAACGTACAGCTGTTCAATTAAACTAATAGGTGATAAATTTGTAAATTTTAAATAATAAAAATACTACATAACAATAATTCATACAAATATACAGCGCTGGAATTATAATACAACAAACATAACTATTTCGTTACATTTGAATGGAGTGAATATTTTTAAAAGCAATGCGAAAGAGTGTCTTTTACATAGGCTGGCTGATTTTGTCATTTATGAATTTGAATGTAAGGGGCAAATATACGCAGTCATAGTGTGCACCCCCTACCATTAGGGGGGGTTGAGACTTTTTCCATACTACCACCGTACTTTCAGAAGTTGCGGAGGGTTGCCAATACAGGTGGGGGTTACTTTTTTGATGAGGGGGGAGGATTTTGTTGATGTAGAAGCTGGTAATGTTGTAAATCACCACTTTAGGAGAGCTTTCAGAGACCATTTTCTTCTCACTTCATTTTTCTTCTCAGAAGTGATTGTGTGGAAAGGTACAATTGAGCGCACCTTTTTAACTTGGAACTGTCCCATGCATGACATGCATTCCAAAACCTGATCCTAACCAATCATTGGCAAGTAGTTCAGTGAGTTATGTGATTTTTAGGTGAGAAGCATGGAGTATTAAGAGTGAAATAACTACAGATCAGCGACATATGATGGGATATAAATTAAATAAATTCATTACTCAACAGTTCATCGAACTTGAACTAGAAGATACTTTCTTTGGCTAACTTAAACCCGTGCAACAAGTTGTTTTGTGTGCTCCCTCCTCGGATGTACGGTGAACAACAATGCCAGAGCTTTTGATACCTACTGGTCTACATTTTCAAATTAATTGATAATTTCAACATCATGTAAATTCGAACATCAACAAGTGGTCATAAAACACATTTTGTTATTTTGTAATAACGTTTAAGAAAGAAATTGATGTGGGGGTTGGGATCAACCTTGTTTTGATGTGGGGGATGGGCAAAGGTGGGGGGTTGCTATCACATTTTGATGTGGGGTTGGAATCGTAGGTGGGGGTTGATTTTTTGATGTGGGGGTTCATACCACTCTGCACACTATGGCGGTGTTTGCATAAGGAAATACCTTTATGTATGATTACGGTTGCTAGAGGGTATATGCCTAACTGTAAGTTATTTCATAGAAGCTTTTGTTTCGATAGTAACAATAGCTGAAAAGTCTTTTTATAAGGAGTACGATTACTGTTTGTTCTATCTTAGGAAATTCGTTGTTAATGGGTCATTTCTTTCTCACGGAGTAGCAATATGAAAATAATTTTTAGTTTGTGGTTATTGTTTTATTGTTCGTAAGGGTGATTATTTAGTAGTAGGCCTGTCGCTATATTAACATGTGTAACTGCTAACGTTTTTTTGTTTGGTTTGATATAAAGGTTTTAAATACTCTGAGATCTTTGACGTTGAATTTAAGTGGTTTTATTGCGAAATCATTGGTAAAATATGAGTTTTTATCGATGCTATAAGGTAAGGTAGATAAAATCTTTACCGGATCTAAGTCTGGTCGGAATGGAATACAGGTTGCTACGCTTTGTGTCATGAATTAAAAGCAGAAAGAGTTACCTAAAAAGCTGTTTTGAGCCTTAGAATAATTTGCCATTCTAAATACCCTCAGAAACACAAGTATTCATGACAAATTTCAGAAACAATAGTGAACATGAGAAGTCTCAACGATCGCAGCTAAGTGACTTTAAACAGAATATGTTTATTATGTCTCACGATATGCATTTTTTTTAACAGTAACATGTGGGTATACCTGTTTTAAATGCCATTTAACCTCATTTATGTATTTGGGACCGTTCTCTATGGTTTTTAGATACAAATTTGTTAAAAGTTAGGAATGGAAATATGACGTCAGCAAAATCGATAATTACCCCCTAATTTTAGACCATTCTACAAATATTTGAAAAATTCATGAAAAACACCTCAAGTTAAAGCCCTTTGAAACTTTTCACCATATACAGTCAACTTTATATTCGGGTCACGTGACCTGACCACATGCCGTGACGGTCAAATTTCTCAACAAAACGTTCGCCAGATAAAAGGTAGGAAAGCTTCAGCAACGCAAAAGAAAGCATTCAAAAGTTATTAAGCAATATTTATAGCCGTGGGACTACTAGCTCTTCTTGTAGATGAAAATAATATATAATTTGTTTTGTATGTATTGAGAGTCAGTTTCTTAACTCTGAACCATTGTTATTGACTGTTTTGTATAGATGGTTAATCTTTTAACTTGAAAAGAATAAGTTTGTGTCGTCTGCAAACATTATAACGTCTATTTTACTTTACGCAATTTTTAGGTCGTTTCCGTAAATGTTGAATAATAGAGTATCCAATACTTCTTATTAAATAAATGTTTTAGTCCTCTCTGTAGCGATATCAAGGCCTTACGCTGATTCTATACGTGACATCACACAGCAAGTATGTAAAAACAACCAAACTTGACCTCAACATTGCACTATTAACTACACTCATAAAGTGCTCAAGTGTACTTGGCAACTATGGACATACCTATGCATTTCGGAAATGGTGACCACTTCCCACTGAGACCACAAAAACTCTGATTCTGGCCAATTAATAAGTAGCCTTCGCTGCACGTGAATCCGATCATTGATTTCGGCAGATGAAACGATATCGTACTCCGAATGGTGAGATGAGACTCTGGACTTACACTGGGTTCCTTACACGTAATCACTAAAGAACGGAAAATAGGAAGCATGTTACAGTAAATACACCAAAAAATTAAACATAATAACAATGTGTGTATAATTATTAAAGGGAAAGGCCAATTACTTTTACAAAGTCTGTTATGCTTTTAAATTGTCGAACATACCTCCGTGATTAATGACACGATGAAGACTCCATTGGACTAAATACGTTTCTGTATATCTCCACTTGAGTATGAATGTTCTCGATTTTTTACTGCTATCACGATCATCAGCAGCTACTCGTAATTTTTTTACAAGAAAAATATTTAATACCGTATTCTCTCTAATAAAAGCCGCGGTCTTCATTAAAACCTTTTGGATGTGGTGTTTAATGGCGGACGGCCTTCACTACAAAATGAAAATTTCATTAATCAGGTAAAATCACGCACAAATTCATCATGACGAATGGTTGAAGCAGAAAAAGCAACAATGGTTCTTATCTTTAGCTGTGGAAGAATTTGTCGATAATAAACAAGTAAAACTCGAATAAACTATTTGTTCTTTCTTGTTCGATCTGTGTTCTGATAAACGCCGCTTTTCAAATTGGGGCGCTTAATGGAGGGCGGCGTTTATTGGAGGAATACGGTACACGTTTAGTTTTAGTTTTTCAGTCAAACAATTCTGTAACACGTAATCTTCAGCGCAAAATCCCTAAAAGGTTGTCATACACTACACTGTCATAATTAGAATGGCATTTAAAGATAAGGTCTTGAAAATGCTGCCCTTGAAAATACAAATAATGTTAGGAAGTGTACCTGAACAGTGCTTTCCATCGCCTGTCCATCCTGGGTTGCAGATGCACTTGTAAGATCCTGGAGCGTTAAAACAGTTCGCTTTCACATGACAATCATGGTTCGAACTACATTCGTCAATATCTGTTGCGGATTTAAAACAAAAAAATAGAAGCAAGATTGAGCGTAAATTCCAATAGTATTTCATTCTTGCCAGAAAATGCTGTAATTTGTTGGTTAGAGACATCAAAGCTCCATTTAAAACGTACAGGGGAGCCCCAGTAACGCAAGCATTGAAGGGGCACGATGGAGATGGTCAAGTTAGCAGGGTGGTCGTGCTGAGTAAAGTCACCTTTAGTGAGGAATATGGAAAAATCCTAATTCTTTCATACAGGTGGTGGTAGGAGAAAGCATAAAAACTTTGTAGTAATAGATGCAATCAAAAGAAAAGAGCAACATTTTCTTGAATTTGTTTCAAACATTTAAATGATTCAAGAAACGCCCTTGTCCCTGCCTCTTTGATGGTGCTAGCGGGAAGAATTGCGTAGAGTTACCAAGGCCTAATTAAAGTTTGAGTCAGCAAGAACAATGGTCTTGCTCTGAGTACCTGGGTGGTCGTGTGACGTTAGTTTAAATGGTTATTACCGGCGAACAAATCAGGATACTCGACACGTGGTTGGGTTTTTTTTGCGGGGTGGTTGTATTAGTGCAGTGGTCCACAACTGTACGTATTGCATACAGCTACACTCAAGAAATGTAAGCCATTAAAAATACATCAACAAGGAAGATCGGTCAAATTTATGTTTTGCAATCATTTCCGCATTAACATTTATAGTTCCCATGGGCATTTTTTCATATTAATTTTTGTGGACTTCACTTAAAAAAAAACTACATTTCATAGGCCCTTAATATTTCGTGTTTTTGTATTTCTTTTATATTTCTTAATAATCGGAGTAGCTTAAGTAAGAGGCTTGTTTCTACACTATTAATTGCGTTGCATTTGGTTGCACTGGTCTCCTTGTAAGAATATATACGTTTAATAAGAAAAGAGCGGCGTGTCTACATTCCGGCCACACAATCAATCATTGAATCACATGAATTGCGTGCTGAGGTCACCTTGATTTTAAATTACTTATAAATTCTGCCTTTTCATGAAATTCATCATATTTATCACCTTCTAAAAACAAAATATTAGACACTCGTAACAGAAGCTTCTCAGGCAGATTTACTTTCAGAGAAGCAGTTGGAAAGTAGTCCACTTTAATCATGCACCACAACCACCACCGTTCCAGATTAATCACTAGGTACAACATATTTGACTCGACTTTGCCATATGATAGTAGGCTTCGTTCGCATCAACAGACCAGTGCCATAAATAATCAGCGAACAGCCCTTTCAATGTATTTTACGTCTGTCCAGAATTGCTTCGGATAATCGAGTTCACATCAACCTTTTCTTTAAAGACATTAGTCTCAAAGCGTGTATACAAAACAGTGCATTTGAGAAAACAGAGAAAGAAAGCTGAACATATAAATCGCATCCATTTACAAATATGTTATCTCTCATTGTTTACAGGCAGTGAGCATTTAGCAGAATATCCTTGTCGATGTCCGATATGCAACTGGAGGCAAGCCTCTAAAAGAGACTGTCTACACGCTTCAAGAGAAAAACTACCTCAACAGGATTTAACTCAATTAAATATGATAAAGATCTGCAAAGATCAATTGGCTTAAAAACATCGAAAGACTAGAAATCAGTCAAACTTTACAATTAAGTTGCATACATTAATTCCCTTTTTAACTCTTTAATTCATTATATTTTCGACTCCGTAAACTCGCTCGACGTGTTTAGGTTACAGGCGTTTAGTGAAATCAGGCATTACCAATAATGACTAAAATTTCCATGTTAGATTACACTAAGTGCCTGGAATACTTCAGGCAACAAGTTCAATGATTTAAAAGGAATAATAGGGAATTGACGCATCAATAGTCTTGTTTGTAAAGAGATACTAGAACTCAGTAAGAAATTTACGTTGACTGTATAATCAAATGATCAATACAACTTGCTCCACTGGCTTATGAAGGAACCGAGTAAACGTTTCTGTAAGTTGAGCCACGATGAAGCCCATGCAGCAGAACCGTGAGACTACGAAAATCTGTTAAACAGAATAGCACAAAGTATATGAGAAATGTAGCAGGTAATTGACGCCAAAGGCAAGGTGCAATCAAACAATGAACGATCAGTGATCTCTATAACCTTCTTTTAAGTCCGGACATGGATACTACATCCTGAGAAAGTTGATGATTGCAAATTAATGTGTTAAGTATAATAGGTGCAAACCATTTGTCATGTAGAACTATACTTAGCGAGAATGTATTCAACAAAGGTAATATGCTAGTAAACCGTAAACATAGAACCAATTCCGTAACCAAATACATCTTTAGGTATGACAGGTAGAACGTATTTAGGGATGGGGGAAACAACTTTTAGTGGAATGGTGTCTTTCTCTGGGTATCAATTTTGAATAGGAAAAGTTGCGATTGCTTCTTATTGTTTACCGAGTTTACTTTTTAAGCAAATGAGAAAGAGCATGGTACACTAGAGTTGCAACAAAGATTGGTTTTACCTGATTTGCGGCAATATTAGTTCAAGCGCATGTATTATAACATAAAGGAGGCCTTTCTCTTAATACTATTTAAAAAACGGAGTTATGGTTCAAGGAAATGTAAGTGTTGCTGTTGCTCGTTGTCGTATGTAAACTGAAGAGCAGCATTATGTTTTATGATTAACTATGATTTTTGAGAAATTGATCGCAGTAATTTGTGCTGATGAGAACGGCAACAGTATCGTCGACATAACGACGGTCAACTTCATCAATATTGCATAATCTAATTATATTTATTCGAAAAATTAATTTTGTTCAATTCAACAATATAAACAGAGTAACAGTTATGGAAAGTTGGTTTGTTTGACAAGATTTGAATGTTACGTTAAGTGACGGATAATTTTTCGAAATAATATGTGCGTGACTGACCTCCTTCCCGACTCTCGAATTATTGGAAAATGAGTACGTTGTAAACAGATGATTCTCAATGGAGCGTTTCTTCTTTCATTTAATGTGTGCAACTTTCAAAGCATCACAAAGAGAAAGCCGAATGTTGCTCTTTTAATACCCTAAACGAATCCCCTTGGTAACTGTCAACACAAGTCGTGTTATCAAATTGATGACATTTATTTAGGATTTACTATCTTCTAGAAAATCCAATGTGTGTCGACAATCATCAAGGGACTTCGTTTGGGTTATTAGAAGAACCCCTTTCCTTTTTCACTTGGATACTCATGAAGCTACACTCAGCAAATCAAAGAAGCAGATGCTCCGTTGAGAAAATTGTTTATAACTTAGGCGTTTTCCGATAATTATTGATATTGGTGGACTATTCGTTAATATCATTATATACTGTTTGTAACACATTGTCAGTATACTGCGCAACATTTCCATTTTACCCTGTCATATCTAAAGCGAAAAATGGCAACTAAAAAAGACGTCGATAGAGAGAGTCAATTTTTACGAGAACCTTCCTGCAAGTATGGTATAAGAGCCGAACAAGAACAAGCGTATTTATAACTGTTGAAAAAATACAAAGAACTGTCTAATAACCTAAAAGAAATTGATAGAAATTAAGGTTTAATTCAGTGTAATAAATTCTAATCTGCACAGTGTTTTCAGTAAACGTTTAGCATAGACAAGCTCTCCATCTGCATTCTTAATACGCCAAAGCGTAACTCCAAAGCGAAAACAAACCACGGTCCCTATACTTGAGTTCGAATTTAGTCATTACGCGTAATGCCTGACAGTAATAGACCATTTCGGAAATTCTATGCAAAATTACGGTGCGCGTTGCACTCTGGGATTCTCTTGGCGACAATCACTTTCAGTCTAACTTGAAATCAGTCATTGGCAATGGCGAAGCTGGCCTCTGGCTCCTGGTCATGCTCATGATGGGAGTGGCCTTACTTCATGATTTTATTATGGGTGTGGACTCTGTTCCTGCTGTATGAGTGCTCTTTTAAAATCCCTTTACATACTGTATAGTGCAACTATTGCTTCATGTGCGATCTCTGATTGATAAAAATCTAAAGCTAAATATTCGCAATCACCTTAGTATTATAATTTGTTTTGTCAATAAGTGGCAGGCTACCATTTAAAAGCTATCATTTCAATTGGAACAGAAAAATCTTCTCTCAAGTAAACATAAGAACAAGGTATTGTCGGATGTACACAGCAGCTGTGGCAGACCGTAGAGGCATGACGCATGCCTCTTTAGAAAGCCTGGCCTACAAGCAACATTTACAACTGTATGAGAAAGGGGAAAATTGTGATGTTAACTGCCCATGTTAGTTTAACCGTGCAAAATAACGAGTGTACGCAAGCATATCCTACGAAGTCTTAGTCAGAGGGAGAAGTTGGATCTGGAAAGGACCTTCTAAAGCCACCATACCCCCTCGCCCCTCCCCCAACCCACACACTCACCTCGGAAAATCATGCCTATGCAACTGACTGTTAGCTAAGTATAATTTCCTTCACCTACAATACAACGGTATAACTGCTTTGCAAGTAGACGCAAAAAAAGCACTTATCTCTATGAACACACAAACTGGAACCACTTGTTTTGATTCGTCTTCATGGACAAAAATCCAATTAAATCATTCTATCCTAGTTCATTTCTTATTTCAGACAAATGATTGTGTCGACCCAATGTCCGGACGTATGTCATCAACCTCCGTCAGAATGAACGGAACTATCATATTTGGCAGGCAAACAAGTATCCAGAAATCTTAGATGGAGGTAAATATTATCTTAGCTTTTTCTATGAACCCTTTATTAGAGTCCTTTTATATTTACAGAAACATTTTGAAATTAAAGGATTTATAGCTTCTTTTCGTTATTCTCTTTTCGACTCATTTCGTGAGGGCAAAGTCGTGATACCTTGACCTTCATTTTGTACGCCATAAGATTCTTCTTGACACCAGAATTGTGTATGCCTTTGGTCCACAAAGAAAAATTCTAGCTATGAAGATACCCTCTTTCAAATTTCATGCCTTCGTGTATCTGTGGGTGCCTAGGCATGTAACTTGAATTGTTTACAGCACCGATACAAACTCATTAACAACTGTTCAAGACTTGCTGTTTTCATAATTTCGGTCCCCGTGCCAATCCAACAATACAATGCGTATCAAAAAAATCTTCGAATTTCCGGAATAGTTAATTACAGTCATTACGTGAAATGCCTAGACATTTCAGTCATTACCCGTCATGACTGAGTGAATTAGTCATTACGCGTAACGATTAAAATTTTAGAAATTGAGCGTAATGCCTGACTTCACTAAATGCCTGTAACATATATACAGTGTATCTCATCATCATTATTATCATCATCATGTTCCATAGCCAAGCAGCCGTTGGTACACCTTATCAGAATCTATCAGAGTCGTTCTTTTCCAACGACCAGTAGCCATTCTTGTGGCTTTCTGGGGTGACATGTTCGTCCATTTTTTCAAAATTTCATACTCAGCTCGTCCGAGGTCTTCCTCTTACTCTCTTTCCAAGCGCTCGGTCATGCATGATTGTGTTGGCTAAGCTCAATTCTTCACTGTGTCTAGTAAGATGTCCAAACCACTTTAGTTTTCTTCTTTTAATTATTGACAGAAATGTTTCGTGGTTTCCAGCTTTTCAGTGAATGTACATGACCGTAAATTATATCTATATATTATGTGTATACATAATACATATATACATATGTTAAACATTAAACGGCATTTGCGCATGCATTTTAATAATCCCATCGTCAGATTCATAAAACATATTGATTTTTAGCGTAAATATTTTCATTTTAAGACTTCGTGAAAATTCGTTTTGTTATACATGTACAACTATTCACCAGGAACAAATCATGATTCCCTCGGTGATAACTGCAACGAGAGTGTTACATGAAATGAACATTGTTATTTCGCAAAAGATAGTTAACAAATTGGAGCTAAACTAACCTTTGCATACCGGTCCATGAATGGATGCCCACTGTTCAGACGGAAGACAGATATCAATGTAGTCTCCTTCATTCCTGAATCCATCATTACACATGTATGAGACAAATGACCCCACAGAGTAATTATTTCCTTGTACCTTGACATCGGCCGGAATGACAGGAGGGCCACAGGATTTAACTAATAGAGCAAGAGAAAACAAAATTCATGTCATATAGTCAGTGTTTGATCCCCTGACTGAACACAGGAGTTCAAGACACTGCTTCAACTAATGGTAAGGTAATATAATGGTACTCTGCTGTTACTGGAATGAAGACCTTTTGAAAGAAGAACAGTGATTTGTCCGACTTCCACACATAAAATTAGGTATCTAAGCCCCTCGTTAGCTTCGAGAGATATATTTTCTTTCCAGGAATCTATATAAGTAGCGAGCTTACTTCATAAATAAAAACATGCATTTTAGTACTTGCAGCTTAAAAGTCCTATCACGTGTCTAAACATACTTACAATATTTAATCATTAATATGTATGCAGAGCCAAAACGGTAGGATATAATGAACAACCTAAGACGATGTTCTCACAAAATTTAACAATAGAAGGTCAATATTTAATTAAATAGTTCAGTGAGACATTTTGTCCTTTAGAGCCCGCCTACAGCTACATAGACATATATGCACTCAAAGTATAAAAGTAGCTTGGATATAACATCAAATATCTGCATCATGAAACAGTAAACAATCTTAGTAACAATAACTTGCTACTACATTACTTTTTCCATTAAAGGTATCAACTATTAGTTAAGCTCAACCTGAGACCATGGCATTTTTTACCGCATAGAAAAGAACGCCATACTTGAGACTTTACTACGGTGTTCGTATTTTCTGATTATTTCTGAATCTCCTTTTACCTTTATTGTCATGCAAAACAATACAGTTGGCCGTATCAACTAAATACAACAATGAGATCATCATATGCTGTAACAATGATAGAATTCCATACTGCAGTTTGCTGACTTGTCAACAGGCGCAAGGTGAGAAGGGCGGGCGGCGACGAGGGTGCTATGGATCCCTTATGAAAATATTCCAGACTGTACCGCTGCTTCCCCCCTAAAGGGGGGGGGGGATATCACACGCAGAATGTTTTATATTCTCAAAATTATAGAATGTCTCTCACGTCCAGGGATGGATTACAATTTTTGTATTTAGTTATTTTATGACTTTGTTGCATAAGAAGCCCATATGTAGAGACCATTATCATCTTCGCCTGCTGTTCACTTAGGAGTTGTTTTACTATAATGAAGTAAAGAGAAATAGTAACGCGCCCTCCAATCCCCCTAAGAGTCATCCTGCTTAACGCCTCCCCAGTGAGCCAGGAGGGGCCTAAATATGAGAACGAGCGGGAACATGACGGAAACTTAAAGCGGACCCTTAGATAGAGTTGGGCGTTAGGAATCTATTGGTTTATTAATAGAAGCGGAGATCAAAGGGATTCAAAAGTATGAAAGTATGAAATTTGATAAAATATAACTAAAAAGGTATAGCCTAAGTGAAAAACAAATGAGTAAATAAACAAAATTTGCATGATATTGTCATCTTTTTTTTCTAACTTACTACCTTCATACATTGTGGAGATTAGGAAAATAGAAAACATGGGATGACGCTTTTAATGCCAGCAAATACTTAAATTCATATGTAACACATAAATCAAAGAAAGACAACATCTGGACGAAATTGCTTATCAATCAATGTATGCAGACCCAATTTTAGTTTCTGCCTGTAATATTTTTGTGACTGTTTATTATTTTTAAGACGAAAGATATTTAAAAGGTGATTAACTTTATTTGATTTCACTCTAATTACACCCAGAATTGGATAGTTAACATAACAAAGACCATGTACACTACGTAATTGTAAGCACTCCTATTCTCAAAACCTTTCCTATCATATCCGTGACTATACTTTCAGATATACACGGTTCAAACAAATGAATACTTTTTCAGTTGCTTACGTCTGCATTCTCGTACATATTTGGGGAATTTTTAGAAATTGTATTTAGAATATATTTAGAAAATGTCTGTGTTTCCCTTCTAGGGTTAGCCACAGCTTGTAGATTGTATGAAATTCGGTCTAGAAAGAGGACAGATATTTGTGAGAAAAGTTACAACCGAGTACACGTTATCAAGCTTAGCAGGTTCTCGTAAAAGCTTGTCCACAGACATGGCTTAAGTGTATTCGTTCACACATTCAAGAAGAACTAGGGTCGCCTATGGTTGGTATTGTTGATATAGTTGAAGAGTTGTAGAAAAAACTATACCAAAACGTGGTCTTCACCATCAAATTTATCCGACAAAAATCAATACTTTAGAACATCCTAAAAGGCGAACACAATAACAACTGTGATCGCATGAAAACAACCTTGCTGTTTTCTATTTGATCAGAGCAGTACAAGGGTGCACCGCTGCATCAGAGCACTCGTGTCACTGGGATGTAGTTATCTCTAACAGGTATTACCATCCTAAAAGAATCTAATGAACTTGTTACCATGTAGAATGGGACCTCACACTTTCACTCTCATTTCCGCTAAATGGTGATGGGGGAAACGGACCTGCATAGATGTAAATTTGCTGCCAATGTGCTAAAAAACTCCTTCGATAAAAATGGCTGCCTCCAAACATACATCCCTTTTAAACAGTGAAGATGCGATACGGTTAAATAGTGGCATACTACTCTCAATCTCTAGAAACTATTTGCTAAGTAGCCTTGTAAGGAATCGCATCTTAAGCTCTGCCAAGGAAATGCCAAAAATTTTTTGCACTATTTGTAAAGATCTTACTACACTGTCTTTAAAGCAACAAGGAGCCATACCGCATAGTTCTGAGCCTGTTTGTTACATCGAAAATGAATGTAATCTCAACATCTCCCGCAATTTGCTTTAACAATTCTGTAATTTCACCTTCGTTACACCTGACATTGACCAGTCTTCTGAATCTCAGATCAGAACAATCGTATTGCCTCAACATAATAAAAAGCATTCTCTAACTTAATGTTTAATTTCACATGTAGAGGATCGACTGCTCTATTATCGTACTTTTTTGTTGAAGTTTCTATTTAACCATATTCATTCTCAAAAATAGAAAATTTTCAAAATCATTTGGGGCGCACTGCCCGCCCATGGCAATGGGTCTGCATCAGACAAGTCTGCAATTGTTACAGACCTTTTAATATAATTTTTATTTTTAACTGTAATGATAAATTTAGCTGAAAAGTGAGTGACATGAAAACTTTCGCAATAGATACGGCGAATGACAATGCGGAGAGACTGAAACACTGTTCATAATCAGAGTTCAACATTATGTTTTACCTAGATATCGTTTGGCTCTAAATTTTTTGTTCAACACTACGTCTAACTGATTAAATGTTTACCGCGCTTCCCATACAAAATAGTTTTGTGAAGTACATTTGGTTTCCAAAAGGTTTTATTAAAACCTATCATAAATGATGCTTGAATGTTTGAACAACTCGTTCTTAGCATGAGCCATTCTGATGACGGTGCCAAGAAACCGGTAAATGGCATTTTACTAATGATTCCGTTATTAAATATTATCTACAAATTTTTATCTACAAGCCATGAATAATGCTTTTTGATAGTTAACTGTATCAAAACAGTGGTCTATTACGTAACTCCAAGTTTCTTAACGTTAATCGAACTCGCATCCTTCATATTATGATCTTAACCCCAAAACTCGGATTTTAATATCTTACCATAACCCTAGATCGGCAAGCAGCTAGATTTTAAAATAATGCTGCTTAACTGTTATCAATGAAAGCACTGTAGGCGGAAGTCTCACTAAGTACAGGATTATCAAAAACTGTAAAGTGTTTTACCTAGATATCGTTTGGCTCTAAATTTTTTGTTGCCTAGTATGCTAAATTGCTAAACGATACGTAAGTGCTGGAATACTTACTAGGTTCGTAGTAACAAAGATATATTACTAAATGCTTTCCTTTTTCTGTGATCTCAGCGAAGGGGTGGGCTCCTGAAAATGCAGAATGGATATTGAAATCTCCAAAAGAGTCCTCAAGATCATATCTGATGTACTCAATACGTAACTTACTCCCAACAACGTGGGGGCATTCCTTTGTCTTGTACGGAAATAAATAGAATGAAGAGTCCCTGGGAAGTTCTACTTGACCATGCCCATCAGGGGTCTTGTCCTGACAACAAAATTCGACTCTTGTATCTCTTTGAAACAATCCATCTGGCAGAGTACCTTCAGCTATGTTAGAATTGTTCTTGTCCTCGTCGTCCCAAAATATGTGCCCTTTTTTAAAATTTTCGGGGCATTTTGACTTTTTGTAGACACAGAATCTCCCAGGAGGCCACTTGTTTGTACCCTTAGGGTCCACTTTCATACAAACGTTGAGAGCAACAAAATCTGCGGAGAAAGAACATGTGGTTCAATGCTTTATTAAATTAAGATATTTCATTTTTGATTGGCTCCTTCAAAATACAATTGGGTATACTTTTCACACATTCCATTGCGGTCATTCTGACGTTAGTGCTCTGAGGAGTGTCAGACGAAAAACGCTTTTCAGTACACAATGTTTTTGCTATTTTGTGCAATATTCATATTTCATTTTGTTGGAATCTTTCCTTCTTAGTCTGCTTTGTCTCATTTTTCACTTTCATTATTTCCTTATCAATTATGTTATGTTCTTAATTTTATCCCTTAAAAATAATACCTTACGTCATACCAGTGATACACTTTATTAGTTGAATCCCTGAATTATGGCCTAAACACAAACTGCACTATTAACAATAACAAATCAATGAAACAGAAAGAGACAAAATAAAGTCAAAGTAAATGAAGTCTTATAATCTTTGGTATGTATATATATATATTTATTTATATTTATTTATGGCACTGATAAAGGCTCAAAGCCGAAACACAATAAATATTAATTAATTAATTTTACCGTACCCACTGACTGGAGGAGAATTCGCGAAAGATTGACAGTAAAATCTTCACCTTAGCTTTTGAGCCTTGATGGCTCATTGGTTAAGGCGTTGGTTTAGTAATCATGAGGATGCGGTTCGAATCCGGTCAGCGCCGTTAATTTGCAAATAAACTGGAATCGACGTGTCGGATTGCATTTGTCATTGTAAGGTCCTTGTGATACCTTTGCACTGGCTCGTCCAAGTAGTAAGTGATTTGGCGTAATGTATAAACTAACTCTTGGATCTGATGACATTGGGCCAAGTGGGGTTGGGTCAACCAAATTTTCAACTTCGCAAAGATATGTACAGAGCTCCTCATGCGCCACTATTTGCTCCCCGATGGTTGATCACAAGGTTCTCTTGACTAGTTTCACTATGTATTCAAAGACTATGCCATGGTGCGGTGCTTGTGGGATGTTCCATTTTACTTTCCTTTGGAGCAGACGTCCTCTAATGTTTGCTTGTCCAAACCATCTATCATCTCCTTTAGTTCTCTCTTGGCTCCGTTATCCGAGATCACTAACTTTGGCTGCCCCTTTCTGCTAATCAATCTTCTAAGGGCGTTCAGGAAGGTCTGCGTCGACATATCTGTAGAGACCTCCAAGTGAACAGCACTAGTATTGAAGCATGTAAAAAGTACTCCATAACGCTTTTCTCTTCGATTTCTGCCTCCTAACTTTACTGTGATAGGTCCAAAATAATGCATACCAACATAATAAATGCTGGCGTGAATGGCTGTAAATGGAATTAAGGCACATCTGCCACCTGTTGCTGTTGTGGTGTTCCTCTGAGATTGTTGCCACATGCAGACCCAATCTTTTCACCATGTTTCTTCCACAAATTATCCAGTAGTGTAACCTGGACTCAGCCAAGACTATTTCCACACCTGCATGCCTGACTTGTCTCTGACATTCCTTCATAATAAGATAGCTGATGTGGCTTGACGGTGGCAGCAGCATTGGGTGGCATTGATCGTATGGCAATGGTGCTTCATTTACCCTTCCACCAACATGCAAAATTCCATCTTTGTCTGTCAAGGGCGTCAATACAGTTCAGTGGTGTTCTGCTTCTTTAAGTTCATCAATAGTGAGTGGGCCAACATAGTCTGTCTTTTTCCGTAATAAATTGATGAACCGCAGTACATAGACAGAGACTCTTTGAAGCTTTCTCCAATGCTGGAACTTGGCTGCGTCTATTACTTCACCATCTGTTGGCACTGCGCATAACAATTCAATTCCCTTTCTTTCTTTTCTGACCTCCTTGGTGACGACTATGTCTTCTTGCCGTTCATCTTGCTGCCTTTTCAAGAATGCTGGGCCACTCTGCCACTGTTCACAAAGTTCCGAAACTTTAATTCCTCTTGATGCGAGGTCTGCGACATTTGCTTCTGTAGGGCAGAATCTCCAGTGGCTTGGATCTAATGAAGACCTTACCTCCGGACAGCAACGAAAAGGCTTGTACATTGATGCTTGACTCTTTATCCATGCAAGTGTGGCTGTGCTGTCACTCCTGAACGTTACATCTGTTGTCTTTAGGTTTGTCTCTTGGCGAATGGTTTTGGCCAGTCTTGTTCCATGAACAGGTGCTTGTAACTCAAGATGAGGTACCCTAAGCTTTTTTAGGGGGGCGACTCTTGTCTTGATATTGCTTCTCCAGTCTGTGTTTCCCATCTGAAGTACGCACATGATCCAAAGGCTTTGTCACTGGCATCACAGAATACATCCAGAGCAGGATCATCAACTGCATATTCTGGTGTACGACAGCGTGGAAAATGTATTTCTTCCAACTTTGTCATTTCATGAAACAACTTCTCGCACCATTTTTGATTTTCTTTGCTGATTGTATCATCCAACTCATATCCTTTGCCCAGAGGTTCTGCATCCCGATCTTTGGACGAACCATGATGCCAGCAGAAAGACCAATCGGGTCGAAAATCTGTGCAATGCAACTTAGGATAATACGTTACGTGAGGGGCACTTAATTTGTTGCTTTGACGTGAAATGAAATGACATCTTCCGTCGGTTTCCACACTGTTCCCAGTATTTTTTCCTCGTGTCTGTCCATTTCCTTCGGCGTAGGCATGGCTTCCGTTTGTTCTTGTGACATCTGGTGCCTTATAACGCTAAGGCCCATTTCATTGGAAAGCCCTTCTTTTAAGGTAAATCCGCCTTTTCCAAGGGCACTTGTAATTTTGTGGACTAATTCCTTCGCTTCTGTAATTGTAGGCAAA